>JAXCGZ010017146.1:0-50000 GCA_037179515.1 Halocaridina rubra | reverse complement strand
AATTCGCTAAAAATAAAAACTTTTATTGGAATAGTGGCCAGCTGGATTCGCTAAGCGACGAAACAGTTAATGCTAAATAAATTCATATTGTTAAGGAAAGACATGATAAATTTAATAAAAAGAACCGACCAGGAAGCGTAGAATTACGAGAATGGAGATCTTTCCCATGAGCACACTTAGGCAAGTTTAAATAGATTAGTACTCGCGCATGATTTTCAGTTGTACAGCAAGTTTATTCTTACAAAAATAAAAAATTATATCGTGATGTTATTTTTCATAATTTTCAACAAGAGCTGGAAAAATAACCCGCCTGATGAGACCCTAAAAAGGTTATCTCGTGACGTGATTTTTCGTATATATATTTTTTTCCTTTCAACAGGAGTTGCAAGACCAAAATCGCCTAGTGGTACGCCTTTGTAAGAGGCAAGAGGCCGCCCTCCAACGCTATCAGGACATGAGAACGGAACTTCCTCACATTATAGAAGCTCATAAGATCGAAATTAATGTTTTACAAGAAAAGCTACGTAGAGTAAGTATCGTATTTTCATTTCAGACAGTAAAAATAAAAAACAAAAAACAATAAGTGCAAGATTTTTCTTCTTTGTAATGGCTACATGAACACAAACTCTAAGGCCACTTTCACACTAAAGTGACACTTGCGACGCAAGTCGCACGTGGCACATGAGACGTGTTACGCTACTTGTGTGAGAGGTTTCATATATTTCCGGTTGATCGTTTTCAACTGGCGTGCCACGTGGCATGCCACGTGTGACGAGCCACTTTGGTGTGAAAGCGGCCATAAAGTCAGAGTTTGGAATTTCGTTTGAAAGATTCTAAGCTGGATTTAAGAAAGTAATTTCAATTTTGTAATCCTTAAAAGCTGATATGCTCTAAGAGAGGAAATAGTAAATGCTAAAACATTCATAGTGTTGAGGAATGATATGGTGTGTCAGTGAAACAGGAACAGCCCAGGACACGGGTAGTCACGATCTTAATGTTTTTTTTTTTTATCCCATGTGAGATAGATAGATAGATAGATAGAAGATACATACATACAGAGAGAGAGAGAGAGAGAGAGAGAGAGAGAGAGAGAGAGAGAGAGAGAGAGAGAGAGAGAGAGAGAGAGAGAGAGAGAGAGAGAGAGAGAGAGAGAGAGAGAGAGCAAAGTAATCTCCGAGGGTAAGATACAGCGAAGTATTATATCTTAAAAAAAAAAAAATTCTACTTCTGTCTAAATTCCACAAATCTCTCAGTCCACAGAAGTCAACCGGAGAAACAGCGATAAGCTGAAGATGAATGACGGTCGGATAATGAAACTGACAGAGGAACTCTCTAGACTTCGAGACTTGAGCAAGAGACGGAACTTACCTGAGAGAGATCAATTGAACAAGAAGCTCAGTACCACAAACCAATCCCTGCAAGAAAGAGAAAAAGAAGTTGAGGTAGGGGTCCGTCAGCCTAGATCAGAGGTTCTCAACCTGGGGGCCATGAAAAGAATTTAACAGGGGACCATGGCGTTATATATATATATATATATATATATATATATATATATATATATATATATATATATATATATATATATATATATATATATATATATATATATATTTTTTTTTTTTTACTCTTAACGGGTTATTCTTGAAATAAAACAAAGGCATTCTTGTCGTATCTCCGTCTTCTTTTTGTTTTATTAATTCAATTCAATTCTCGTCGTATGGGTTTTATTTCTCAATGCTATTTCGAGTGGGACGCGGGAGAAAATGGAAAAGGAGGGAGATGAGCATGTTGAAAATATCTGCTGGGGGGAAGGGAGTGAAAAAGGATGAGAACCACTGGCCTAGATGATTCAATATACGTCTAACTCTTGATAAATGTAGCAATAAAACTCATGGTAATTATAAATGAACCATATGTATTATTTAACTCTATGTTGTTAACAGTCCATATTTCGTTTTGATGGTTCAACAAGTCTATCTGTTAATATTTGCAGCACTAAAATTCAATATGATTGTCAGGAATCTAGCACATAATATGTATCATACAGTCCACATAATACGTTCGTCCATCTTTAGTCAAAAACCATTTTCCATTTTATAAGGAGAGTAGCTGAGTCTATCTAGTCGACTCTTACAATACGAAGGGGAGCTTGCATTTGATATTATTGATATATGTAGCACTAAAGCTCAACATATTTATGAAATTAGGGTATACTGTATATATTTTCAACACCAGATTTTCCCAGTTAAAAAAATAACTGCTTCAGAAATCAGTCCAGACACCTGAATCATATTACTTACATTTACTCTATCAACTTACAACGAAAACAATTTACAATGACATAAAGCATTTCCGATAGGTCATTAGTTCATATCTCATGTGGCCCTGTTCCTTATGTATTGATTTATTTATTTATTGTCTTTGATTGATTCGGTTTTACGTCACGAACTCCTTTTTCTACTAAGGGCTAGGACGGTTGCCTTCTTGCGAAGGACTTGTTTTGGCAAATGTAATCGTTACCCTGAGTGTATGCCCTTACTAACCTCAGTCCGAGACGGGGCTCGAAATCTCGACCTGCCGACACAGAGTCGCGGACTCTACCATTTAGCCACGGAGACTACTATTTGTTGTCTTTAAGTGTCATTATTATTCCCCATTCAAATGGGGGTGGACAGACCGGTTGGAACTATATAAGAACCTTTTGATGCGTCATAATTTGTTCCTATTCGAACGGGTTTGGTCACGGACACGTTGCTGTTGGAGAATCAAGGTTAGATGTCCTTCTTAGCGCCCCTCGATGGGCTTGAAACCGCATTTCTTGCTTCCAGAATGGCGTATTATACCACTGATTTGCCTTTTTATAACAAGTGGAATGTATTTCAGGAAATGAAACGTCGTATTGCTCTGATGGAGAAATCTCTGAGGCAGCAAGTACAGGCTGAAGTTGGACGACACAGAGCAACGGCAAAGAAGTTATACACTCTGCAGTGTGAACACACCACTCTCCAAGATACATTAAAGGTAACAGATCAATAGTAACTGCAAAGTCTACGAATAATATATATGAATTAATTTCCTTTATCTGGGATGCTACATATTCAAACTTTGCTCAAGGTTCAAAAGTTTTGACAATGGTCTGCTTATGCTGTTGGGTCTATTATATTTATCAAGGATTTAGCTAATCTTTAGCTAAATTTCCTAAGAATGACAAGGCCGAAAAGCTATATCTGAATAGGATCTTGGATATGACACGGGCTGCTAACATCCTTCCAGATCAGATCATTAGCCAGTAGCATTAGAAACACTATTATATACAGATGCAATTATATACAGCTTAAAGTAAAAAAAAAAATCTCAAACAGTTAATATTTATGCCAATCTTGCGGTCACACAGGAAAAAGAGAAGGAACTTGGTGCCTTACAACAATATAGAAGTCGGGCCATGAGGACCCCTGGCAGCAGTAGTATATCTACAACAGCGACTTCTTCTCGCTCAGGCTCTGTTTCAGCCCGACATGTGCCTGGTCGAACCCGAGGAATAGGTTCTGCAGTGACAACTACGTCGGGCATCGTGTCTAATGTCGATGGGATATCTACGAGTGATTCACGTGGATCACTGCCGCTCGATGGGTAATTGTTTAATTTCCTAAAACACTTTTCCACTTTTAATGATAATGGAAACTGTTATGTTGTTGTTTCCCGTTTTAAGTTCACTGTTATTCCCCATTGGAGTAGAGGGTGGATACAGACAGGCTGGAACTGGGGATTTAAGGCTGGTTGTCTTAGGGAAAAATGTAGATTTTCTAAATTGATAGTTTCTTTGCAAATACAATATAGAAACTGTGTGTGAACAATTGCATGCAAGCCCGCACCACTGAACACATTTCTCTGTTAATAGCCTCCTGGCTAGTACAGTGGTGATGCGCTGGTCTATCATTCGCGAGGTCTACGGATCGTGCCTCGTCCAGGCAAGAGAGTTTAAGCTATTTACTGGGAAGGTTACTTCTGTGGCTGGTCACCACAGTGGGGAGTTGGGACCTGTGCCGGCTGGTGACCACCCTATGGGTCCACCATGACCCGTTCTACCCATCCGTGGATGGAGAATCTAAAACAACAACAATCCCTGTTAATAATTAAGATTATAAACGACTATAGTTCGCTTTTGCGACTCTTTGAGAATATGAGGAAAAATCTTGCTCTCAGACCACAATGGTTTACAATTCTATAATACTCTAAAAATGGGCATTTTCCCTATTCTAATTCTGGCCCGTTACAGGAGTGCTAGGCTGCCTCCAATCAGCGCTGATCCCAGAAAAAGGAACGAAGTTCAAGTGGCAAAATCTCCTGAAGTTGCAGATGTACCAACGAGACGATCGAGGATTCGAACTCATGTTCCTGGCAAACTGTCAAAGGTAAGTATTAAATAAAATTAAATTTCTGGTAATTGATATTAACACTGATAGTAAAATACATTTGCAAATAAGCCCAGAGTTGATCTTATTTGTTCATTTTACAATTGTCAAGGACTTATTGGCGTTTCTCAGAGTATCATCTTCAACCTAAGTTAATCTAGCCTAATGCTGGCGTCACACATAGCCAAAATTCCCGACCCGACTCTTAAAACCGTCTAAAGACGGAATCCTCCCAGCAGCAATGACGTCATTACGATAATCTGGTGTAATTTTTCGTCCGCGTACGACGGAATCCTAACGGTCCTACGTAGTTTAAAAAAATCGAGGGGGTCCTGAACCGTCGTGGAGGGCCTACGATAATTGGCTGCTGCACCCAATAATCTCCGTGATTCGGAAGACCAAGTCAGTCGTAGAAGCCTGCGTACGACGGGTAAGATCGATCTTCTTGATAGTACGCGGGCGTAGGAGAAGGTGTACGCCCGTGTACGATCCAGAGGATCGATCCTACCCGGCGTACGCAGTCCTCCGGGTCTGGAACCGTTAAAAATTAAAAAATTCGCTTATACGTCTGGCAGCCCAGTACGAAAAGACAGTGCGCGCATGCGTGGTCTCATTTCTGACAACCCAGTCCTGGGCGTTCAGTTTTCCTGCTCCGCTTGCCGCATTTCTTATTGTTTTAGCATGATATTAGTGCATTTCTTATTGTTTACCATGATATTAGTGCATTTATTTTTTCCCTCATATCAAAATATGAATTAATCAAATCCATAAATGTGTCAAACAAAATATATGAAATATATGAACATACATGGCCAACATATATTTACTTATATATATATAAGTAGCTGAAGTGCCAAATATATAAATCAGGGTTATACTTTCACAAATATCCCATATATATATATATATATATATATATATATATATATATATATATATATATATATATATATATATATATATATATATATATATATATATATATATATATATATATATATATATTATAATATATATATATATATATATATATATATATATATATATATATATATATATATATATATATATATGTATATATATATATATATATATATATATATATATATATATATATATATATATATATATATATATATATATATATATATATATATATATATATATATATATATATATATATATATATATATATATATATATATATATATATATATATATATTCCATATATTTATTGTTCACTAGGATCAATTCTAACATAATTATATAAATGGAAAAGTAAGGGCAAATATAACTATACCAAATTACTTTTATTTGCATTTACCAGTACATACAACTTACATTTGAAGGATTCTGTGAATGACAAAGATGAAACATTATTACATTATTAAATGTAAAATATTAAACTTAATATCTTCTCAGTATAAAATAATGAAAATGAACAACCCCCTACGAACGTGTACGTTCCCCTACGATGGGTAGGGAGAGTCGGGAGCATGGTTGGCCCAGTCGTAACGGTCAAAAATTTAAATTTCTCGTTTTTCTATGATGAGACTTACGTTTGCGTATGATCAGTCGTACGCTAAATTACGCGTCCAAACTACTCCGTACGATTGCAATTACGATCCATAGGAATGCTTACGCGGACGTATGACGCACTTCCGACAGGCACAGGAATGCACCTGTCGGCTAAAAAATCTGCCGGATCTCCAAGGAATGAGCGAAGATTCCGTCGGAACGCGGTCTTAAGAGTCGGGTCGGGAGTTTTGGCTATGTGTGACGCCAGCATAACCCAACAATCTTGACAAGGTAGATCTAGGGGTTATTAACGCTTACAAGTTAATTTAAAAGGTTATGTCACTTATATGAGGTTTTGGGGGTTACTCTGCTTTTCAAGTTCCAATGATACTGTAATATAAACATATTTTATGAAGTTATGGTGTTCTAATTTTCATAATTAAAGGTTAATAGTAATATTACAAAAAATTACGTTATTTTCCAACTCGGTCTCCAGGACTGTACAGAAGACCGACGTCCGGGAAGACTGAAACGGGGAAGACGTTCCCCTCGCCCTTCGACAGATGACGACTCTGTGCCTACCCCTACCATCACACCAACGCCAAGCCCATCTTCTACCCCTGAACCCCTAAATCAACAACAATCTGAATCAAACGGCGAAGCAACTGACGGTAGCACAGTCCTCCCGGGACATACAGACCAAAGACGTCGCCAAAGACTGGCAGCAACGTTGCAAGAATCAAATCAACAAAGTACAGACGAGAGAAGCGGAGACGAAGCCACGGAGAAGCCTGATCTAAACGTGAAACCTAAACCACTGAACAGGCAATACTCCTTGATAGAAAATTATCCCCCAAGGGAAAGAACCGTCCTCACGGGATGCTCCAGTGGGGGATCGGATAGTGGTAGTGGACTGTCACCTCCACCTATCAAACCAACTCCATTTATAAGACATACAAATACTCAAGGACCTTCTCGTCTCACACGTTTAGATTCAGCTCTACCCCCTACAACGCCGCAACGTAGGCAACAAACAACAGTTGCAGCTTCTGACCTTCGGACAGTGTCCAGCCTATCAGAAGTAGATGCAAAGAGCAATCCTAAACCTACCAGTACTCGAACAGCAATTACACCTTAATCTTTGTTGATCTGGTGTATTGTACATTCCTCTGTATTATATTTCTCTATAAACGAATTTAGAAATGTACATATAGTTCAAAAATCTCTAAATGTACGTGAATCATTAGCTATTATTCAGAATTCACGCATAGACTACTAATTCACATTTATCATGAAACTTTTTTTTATTTTATTTTGAATCTAACCCCAGGTTTGATTATAGTTCTATAGAATTAGTTATACTAATTCTACAGAGCATTTTATAAGGAGCAAAAATACGCTTGGAGTATAGAGTTCTGTTCTGAATTAGTTCAAACTAATTTAACAGAAGCTCTGGCAAGCAAGAGAGAGTTAGTTCTTAATGTTGTAGAATATAAACAGGACGAGTAATAAATACAATTTGGAAATAATATTATAGATGTATCTGTAAATATCAAGACATTTGTTTTTCTTTCAACAAAACTAGATAGCACAATAAAAGGCCCTTATTCTCATTGTCATACACACATGTGTTATATATATATATTTTTTCCCAGAAAAACTCGTCCAAATAAACTGCGAAACGGATGACAAGTATTTTGAGTTATAAACCAATTTATATAGTTTTTCGTAGCTCTAGAGATCTGACCAATGAATTTAATGCAAATATTTCTTATTCACAACTTTCAATGTTTCAGGTGTCACAATTAATCCACATTCGAATGGGGATAGACACAGACATGCTGGAGCAGGGGGATTAAGGTTTGATGTCCTTCCTTATGTCCCGCGGTAGGTTCGACCCTGCGTTTGTAGATAACGAAGTGGTGTTTATTATTATTATTATTATTATTATTATTATTATTATTATTATTATTATTATTATTATTATTAGAGCCATGATATTGAATAATAAAATAAATAATAAAATAACTATAAATACGGTTGCAGATGGAAGTTTTTATAAACAATCTATATTTGTATACGAATTTAGCCAAGAAAGTTTGGCTTGTTGGTAGGTTAATTGGTCAATAAATTGTGCAATTTCATCGAAATGACCGGTTATATAGTTATATATTAATATAATTTTACCATCAAAATAAAACATAGCCACATACGAAGCACACAAAAAAATATTGATATAGATAATATAACTAACGAAATTAATAAATATATCATCACCTTCCACCACTAACGTAAACTAACCAAAAAAAATCTCACCATTTCATCAAAATATTCATCATCTCTTGAGCTCTATTCTGTATTGTGATAAATCACATTGTCATTAATAAAAACTCGACTTCTTGATCCAAGAGGACGTCAATCGTAACACCAAAACCTTCAGGATATAAGCTTAAAAATTTATTTTTTTCCTAACCCTAAATTTCAAGGTCAAGTAACCTTTGAGAGAGGGGAGACATGTAGGGAAATATTGTTGAGAAAAAAAAGTCTAAAAGACCTTCAAGAATGCAAAGAAGTGTTCATTAGACGATACAGAACACAGGAAGAGATGGGAAAGATCAAAAACTTGTTGCAAGAGGCAAGAAGGTTAAATGATGAAAGAAATGAAGAAGAGAAGAAAAATTTTCGTTACAGAATACTTCCAGACAAAGGGGAGATAAAGAAGATAATGACAGAAGATCAGGGGATGGGGCCTCATTAAGATTGTTATACACAAATGCTGATGGATTAGCTGGTAAGGCAGTAGAATTAAAAGATAGGATTCACAACAGTAAGGCAGATATAGTAGCAATTACAGAGACTAAGTTGAGTGAGGACATAAACAGTATCACAGTTTTTCCTAAGGGCTTCAGAATACTAAGGGTCGAAAGATCTGAGAGGACTGGTGGAGGGATAGCACTGCTCATAAGTGAGAGGATTCAAGTTGAAGAAATAAACTTGGCTATAGAAAGTGAGTTCAGGGAATTTCTTGTTGCTTGCATAAATACTGGGTCAGAGAGCATTATAATAACTGTTGTATACAACCCACCAAGGAACCAAAATAGGCTTGAAATTTATGAGGAAAGTCATATAGGTACGATTGAAGTCATAAACTCAGTTGTTAACATGGCGCGGGAGAAAAAATGTAGGATTTTTATTATGGGAGACTTTAATCATAAAGAGATAGATTGGATAAATCTTGACCCACACAGTGGTGAGGACTCATTTGGGGCAAGATTCCTAGATTGCGTACAAGGGAATTTCCTACACCAACATGTAATGGAACCAACAAGAGCCAGGGGTGGGGATGAGCCATCACTACTTGATCTAGTGTTCACAGATAATGTGTTGGATATTGAAAATATTGAGTATGAACCACCAATTGGAAAGAGTGACCACTGTGTGTTGTTGATGGAGTATATCATTGAAGACATTCTTCCTGAGAGTAGAGGCACTGAGGACATGAGGAGGAACTATCCGAAAGGAGATTACATCAAAATGAATGAGCTTTTTGCAGTTATTGACTGGAGAACCTTATTTTACAACAAATCTGTACAAGAAATGTATGACATCTTTTGTGAGAAATATGGGAAGATAGTAGATTGCTGTATACCTGTCACCAAAGTAGGTGTAATTCATGCCAGAGAGAAATGGTTTGATAATGGGTGTAAAAGAGCTAAGGAGTGGAGAGACAAATGCTGGAAAAGGTATAGGAGGAGAAAAAACATAAATGCCTGGCAAACCTACAAAAGAGCAAGAAATGACTACCTAAGTAAAAGGAGAGAGGCAGAGAGAGATTATGAGAGGGACATCACCAGGAAGGCTAAAGAAAATCCCAAGCTTTTCCACAGCTTTATCAGAGGAAAACTGAAGGTAAAAGAACAGGTTTTAAGGCTAAAGAGAGCGGATGGAAGCATCACTGAGACGGACGAAGAGATCTGCAAAGAATTGAACAAGGAGTTTCAGTCAGTATTTACAGTAGAAAATACCCCACCCCCTCAGATTGCAGTGATAGAAGCTCAAGGGCCGGCATTAGAGAACATCAACCATACAGCCACAGAGGTATGCAAAGCGCTGATGGATTTAGATGTTCATAGAGCTACAGGTCCTGATGACATATCCCCTCATGTGCTTAAAAAATGCGCAAACACAATATCAGTGGCACTAAGTATCATATTTAAGGAGTCACTGGAGTCGGGGGAGATTCCAAGATGCTGGAAACAAGCAAATGTGATACCTATCTTCAAAAAGGGAAGGAGGGATACGGCTCTGAACTATAGACCAGTTTCCTTGACCAGCATAGTTTGCAAACTTATGGAGAAACTACTAAGGAAACATATCTCTCTTCACTTGGAATCCTTCAACTTTTTGTCAGTGAGGCAACATGGCTTCAGAGAAGGAAGATCAACAGTAACAAACTTATTAGAATTTTATGATGAGGTAAGCCAAATCTTACAGGAAAGAGAGGGCTGGGCAGATTGCATATTCCTAGACTTCCAGAAAGCGTTTGACACTGTTCCACATGGAAGACTTATTAGGAAGCTGCAATCAATGGCTAGAATAGGTGGAAATGTCTTGGAATGGATAAAAACTTACTTAGAAGGAAGGGAACAGAGGGTTAGAGTAAGACACTCAGTGTCTGAATGGAGAAGAGTTAGTAGTGGAGTTCCACAGGGTTCAGTTTTAGGGCCACTTTTGTTCCTTGTATATGTAAATGACCTACCAGAGTCTGTAAATTCATTCATGAATATGTTTGCAGATGATGCAAAGATTGTGAAGAAAGTAAAAAACGAGAACAATGGTAGAGAACTTCAAGAGGATCTAAATAATCTGCATGAGTGGTCAGAAAAGTGGCTAATGAAATTCAATACCTCAAAATGTAAGGTAATGAGAATGGGTACAAGTGCAAGAAGGCCCAAGCTTGACTACTCGGTGGCTGGAGTACAACTTCAAGAGACAGAAAATGAGAGAGATCTAGGAGTAAACATACTGGCAGATTTGTCTCCAGAAATACATATAAATGGCATAGTAAGGGCAGCATATGCATTCTTATCAAATGTAAGGGTAGCCTTCAGGCACATGGACAAGGAAATGTTCAGAAATATTTATGTAACCTATGTGAGGCCAAAACTCGAATATGCAGCCCCCTTTTGGAATCCGCACTTGAAAAAGCACATAGCTAAGCTTGAAAAAGTTCAAAGACATGCCACAAAACTGGTGCCAGAAATACACAATCTCAGTTATGATGAGAGGCTGAGGGAATTAGACTTGCCATCACTCGAAGCTAGAAGAGTAAGGGGGGATATGGTGACAGTCTTTAAATTCCTTCATGGTTATGATAGAGTGGATAATACGTGCTCTCCCCATTACAGACTCAGAAGTTGTCACTCAAGACAGATACGAAATTAGTGGATTTTGAGGGAAATTATCAGAAAAGTTTTTGATGATTCAATTATTTCATTTCTTTACTAGCTTTCTAAAATAATAGCTACTACTACTACTACTACTACTACTACTACTACTACTAATAATAATAATAATAATAATAATTATAATAATAATAATAATGTCGGCTCTCTATTACGAAAAAGATTTACAACATTAGAAATATTTATTGTACATACATTCCAAGATGGAACTTGATTCAGTAAAGAAATTGATCAATCCCAAAATATGCACCTGGTGTGCCTCAATCCCAAATGAAGCACCTGCGTTCAAAATTTGTCATTCAAAAGGTTAGTTTAGGTAACTTTAACTACATAACTCAAGTTTAAAAATATTAATTACAATAAATTCATGTGTTCAGCCTCAATCTTAAATTAGGCACCTACCTTTTGTCTGCAATCAAAGGTTAAGTACCTAAAAGTAAGAAAAGAGAGAAAACTACATTTATTACAACAAAATACAGCTCACTGCATTTTGCCATCCCGTGAATGGAAAAAATTTTTAAGAATAGAGCTTTGCATAAATAAAACCTCCAGAACCTGAAAATTTGCATCATAACCAGACGTAATAAAGGTTTATCTCAAATATTTATATATATTCTCATTAGCCCTCTCCCAGCATACTCTTCATCCTTTCTCAGCACATACCCAAACCATATCAATCTAGCCTCTCTCGCCACGTCCCAAATCGTCATATCCACGCTGTCCCTATATTAATTCTTTATCCTGTCCATCCTTGTCCTGCCTGGAGTAAACTTCGGCATATTCTACTCTGCCTCCTGTCATTTTGTGAGCGGAACCGTATCCAAGACATACAACATAGTGGGTCATACTACCGTCTTGTGAGCTTTACCTTATAACTCTTGGATTTTTTTCTTCATATCACTACTGGGACTCTTCACCTCTGGACCACACTCCCCATCCTTTTGAACAGTTGACCCAAATAGGGGGTCCATGTTTTAAGTCATTCCGCCGTTACATCAGAGACAAATGAGCAATTAATATATTATCAATAAATAAATTTTTCGACATAAGTCATCCAGATGCAAATCCACCACAGTGGTAAAGGTAAGCAATCCTGTATGTTGTACTTTAACTATTTTTATGTATTAGATTAAGAACTTAAATTATTTTTCTGTTTTAGATAATTAATTTTGGCATTGGTAGTAGAGCTAGGTTCGAATTTAGGTATTTTCCGACTTACATCCAAATCCGGATTAAGTCAGCTGTCAGGAATGAAACTCTGGCGTAAAACGGGGACCTAATGATATTTAAATTCGTGTAGTCTTGCTCCTTCCGACTTTCATTCCCTTTCTCTCCAGTGCCTACCTCTACCTTTCTAAACTCGCACAATGTCATCCACAAACATTATTGTTTACGGCAATTCCTGTCTGATCTTGTCCGTCAGTCTCTTCATTTCCACTGCAAACAAGAAAGGGCCCAAGCTCAATTCTTGATGCAATCCCACCTACACTTAGAACCAACTCCCCAGTCCTGCTAAACACCTCATTGCTGTAAGACTGTCCTCATATATATCTTGCACATCCTTCGCTGCTACTCCTGACTTCCTCATGTAATACCACATCTCCTCTCTTGGCACCCTGTCATATGCCTTCTCTAATTCCACAAATACACAATGAAACTCCTAGATATAAAGTACTGTTATTTACTTGAGCCTTGGAGTAAAGGTTATGCCTTCTATGATATTAAGATGATCATATACTTGTATCCTTACATTTAAAGAATACAGTTGAAAAGATTTGATCCTTTATAACTAGTGCACCGTTATGTGTCCCAAATAATCCCCATTCAAATAGGGGTGGACATACGATGGCATTGGGGATTGAGGCTGGATGCCCTTTCAAGCAGCCAGAGGTTCGTTCGAATCTGTTATTTGCTTCCCTACTCGTACACTTAACCACTGAGCTACCACGGCTCCCGTAGCACTGCTTTATATAACAATGTATAATTGAAGCCATTAGGAACTCACAACTTGAGTGCAATGGACAAAAGCTCCGCCCCCTCAATTCTAACTTTTGAAGAGCATACTTTTTCTAGAAAGTACTTGCTCTAAAACATTAATGCATCATGTTTAGTCATAATTACGTCTCATTTGAATGGGGGAGGGGGACACACGTTGGAGCTGGAGGATTAAGGTTGAATGACCTTCCTAACATCTTGTGGCGAGATCAAATCCACTTTAGGAGCTATCCAACTCGCACTCTACAATTGAGCCACAGAAACCCCCTGTTTAATCTACCAGTTGATTACTGGAATTTTCCTGTCATGATAAACTGTGCAGTTACCAACCAAGAAGTAGTATCGTTGTCTGTGATCACACGAGAGAGAGAGAGAGAGAGAGAGAGAGAGAGAGAGAGAGAGAGAGAGAGAGAGAGAGAGAGAGGAGAGAGAGAGAGAGAGAGAGAGAGAGAGCGATTCTGTGGTTAAAATCACTTAATAACACAAATAACAAGGCGAATTATTTTCAAAAATACATAAAAAATATGATTTATTATGAAATAATTTGTATCCATACAGCAAAT
The DNA here is from genome assembly GCA_037179515.1 of Halocaridina rubra. Taxonomy (NCBI): domain Eukaryota; kingdom Metazoa; phylum Arthropoda; class Malacostraca; order Decapoda; family Atyidae; genus Halocaridina; species Halocaridina rubra. The sequence continues at coordinate 36,046 of JAXCGZ010017146.1, read as the reverse complement.
GTACTTACAATATGGTTATGACTTGAGAGAATAGGAGTTTATATATTACAAAAGACAATACTGTTAGTGACCCACTGTCTATATAGTTTCCTGATACAAATATGCATAATTAAAGATCACATATCAAATCTTTTAAGCTCAGCACGACACGTGGTTGCATTTTACTTATTCGACTAATTACATTACACAGGAAATGAGTTTGACACAACACACATCCCCCGGTCTTAAATGACATGGAAATATGTATTACCAGTTGGTAAACTCATTTAAACCAACCATACTGGCTGAAAAAAAATTATAAATGTTAAAAAACGACTTGTCCACATCTACTTTCTTTGTAATTTAAACATCCGGTCCATAAATAAATCACCTTGTATACAGTAAGTTTCATATCCATTATTTATATTTACAATGTCATGGGGTACTGCTTCCTATATATCCGTCAATATTTAATGGACTCAATTGCAAATGGTCATCTAAGTCTATGCCCACTCTAAGACATCATTTCAGAAAAAACACCAGTATTAATTGACAATAAATAAAATCACAAGCACCAAAATAAGCTTTGCAGAACAAATATTCAATGCAAAACTCGCTTACAAATTTTTTTTTCCACTACATATAAATAGTAGAGTAACAATGTTTGTGGAAGGCAGAGGAACACTTGGCATTCTCTTAAATATTCTAAGCGTTCACTTTTACAATATATAATAAACAATAATCATAGTACACTGTATACTATACATAAAATCTGGTTTATCCGGTACTTAATAACTTTCTTTAGCATACTGATATGTATGTTTCATCTGTATTCAAAGTTTCACTTTCTTACATTAACTTCACCCTTGCATGAATGCATGTAGTAAGGTCATCTCAGTTGTTGTTTGTCATTTTATGTCACTATTAATCCCCAATATTGGGGTGGATATACGTTAGAGCTGTGAAATTAAGGCAGGAAGCCCTTCCTAAAGCCTGAAAGAGCCCTAACATGGAGCGATTTGGCCTTGAGACCACTGGACAGATATGGCTGGATCCGAGCAGATTGGTTCGTTTATGGCCTGCTTGTGCACTACAACCAGCCCAAAGACGATCCAATATGGTCGGATCCAACAAGAACTGTCCAGTGGTCTCAAGGCCATATCACACTGTGTATGGGAACCTTTACAGTTGATTCGATCGCGGGTCTGTCACCTCCTGAACTGAGAGCTGGAACCAAGGCGCTGCTGTGGTTTCCAGTACTATCCAAGGTTGTGGCAAAGATAAATTTCCATCTTGATACTGTGAGATGAGGCATATGTGGAGAAGAAAGTTGTGGGAATGGTAGTACAGGGAAGGAGGAGGAGAGGAAGGCCAAAGCAGAGATGGATGGACAACATTAAAGAGGATTTGAAGGAGAAGCAGCCGTCAGATGTTTTATATGATCATGCTAAGTGGAGGAGAGCTGTCAGAAACATCGACCCCATATAGAAGAAGGATAAGATGAAGAGAAAGAAGACTGTTCCCTGCTTGTCATAGGAGGCAGGTCACTGGGAAATGCAAAGGGGCTAGTAGTATCTTGTTCCCTTGATATCTTGTATGTTGCAAAACACCTGATAGAAGACGGAGGCAACAGCTGCAATTAATTTATTACATAATTTTCTGCTGTCATACCTGTGATCATTTCAATAGCTTCAACAAGATGCAAACTATAGAGATGGCATAAAACAGATATAGAAGGATTATGCAATCGGAAAATTGTACAAAGAAACACCATACTAATATGAATAACCATCAAACACAAAATTCGTTAAATTTAATTTTGCATATGAAAAAATGGGATATAACAAATGAAGTACCTATTACAACTGTAACATAAACATGTATAAATAACTGCAAATTGATGATTTCTGAAGAGAAATACTTTACTCCAAAGATTTACGTTATAATTTAATGAACGACAGGGCTGAGCTTTCCTACTGTAATTGTCCATCTTCGGAGTTGCTCAAAAAGACTAAATTACAGTCTGAAAGATCTTAGCTCCATTTCATTCTCCCTTTGTAGGTGATCTCTATTTATCTCTGTCATGTGTTCATATATTCACAATATACATTTATAAATAAATAGGTATGTAGGATGAGTAATCAGATGTAGACAAGATTTACGAATACATAATTTTCCAAACTCAACAGCATTTACGTAGTCAGTACCACCTGCATTTAAATGAAAACATATTTTCCCATACACAATTTCATTGTAAATAGACATCAACAGTCCATTATCAGTACCATATTGACTGAAAATAGCTACTCTTCACTGTGAATGGGTACTGTGCATTCTCTACTAAGAAATTAAACTTATCCTTGGTAGTGGGTGGGGAGACAGAAATCTGCACTTGTATTCTTCGAGTGTTATATAAACTAACTATATGGGTTAGGGGACCGCCACTACGTAACAGAAGAATGATCGACTTGGGAGGTCACAGACCTGCATTGGTGCCAATGGCGAAGAGATAGGAAGGGCATTTAGCCTTAATTCACAGCTTCTACAAGTTTGTATTCACCTCCAAAGGGGGTTTAATAAGGACATGTGTAGTAGTGTATATATATATATATATATATATATATATATATATATATATATATATATATATATATATATATATATATATATATATATATATATATATTAAAAAAAAAAAGGGGGGGGAACAAAAGGTCCAAATATATTTTTACTCTGCCACAGAGCAGCTCATAGAAGGGGTGAAGCTTTTAATCAGTTATGATCACCTTGCTAGCTTTGGCAGGCATATGGCATCACGATGGATAAATTACCCTTCGTACTAAGGTACAGGCTACGACGTACTGTTTAGAAATCCTTAGGGTATTTTATCCTGTAATTTCAAATTAGGATATAAAATCAGAAATGCTTATGTTAGAGGGACAGTTAAAGAAGCGGACGTTTCAGAGAAAGTACAAGTAAAAAGATTACAGTGGTTTAGCAGTGTAATGCAAAGAGGAGAAGACCGTATGAGTAGGAGGGGTACGGATATAGAGGTGGGGAAAGGCCGAAATTCTGATGGTAGGATAATAAGAGTAAATGACATGTGGGATAAGGGGCTATGGGAATAGATGTGAGACAAGAAAAGGTGGAAAAAGTTAGCAAGAATTAGCCTCCATAAAGAAATAGGTTAAAGCTGAAAAGAGAGAATAATAATTTTAAATTCAAACTTATAATGAAAATGCACTAGATTTTGAAAAGGTTACATGACGCATAATCTTACTTTTCTTCCAAATTATTACTGAACATTTGCATTCTGTTTTCACCCCAAAATAAGCAAATGCTGGGAATACATAACAAAAGTAAAGTTTTTCTTTTGAAAATTGCTAAAAGCACATTTGAAGAAGCATCTATATAGACCAATCTCTACTTGACATGATCATCTATGGGGGGGGGGGGATTTGCAATGCTAAATTGAAGTAAATAAAGTTGGGGAAAAAAATCTAAGACATTATATAATATACTATACTTTCTAGATTTGCATCATGAAAATAAGTGTCCAATATGTAGGGAAAAAATAGTTCATGGTGTCTTCATTAATAAAAAACTTAAACCAACTTCCTGCATCAAATACGGAAAAAGAAGAAGAATTGGAGACCGAGAAAATGTAAGATGAACAAATGAAAAAAGAAGAATGACTAACAGCAGCAGCAAGAGGAGGACACGACACTAAAAATAAAACCAGAAGCACATAGAAATACCACTAAATATGGGAAATGGTGGGAGCACACTGTTGATGCAAATGGGACATGTTTCATGCCACACTATCAAGGCATTACTCTCATAAAACGTACTCCAAATTTGAACTGGATTAAATCTAATTCTACCACTGCAAGAGAAAAAGAAAGGTATAAAATTTTTCAATATGAATAATTATCCCTCATCTTATGTGGTCAACTTGTTCCACAACTCACACAGGCTAAAACTTGCTTATGTTCAAGGCCCTTATATAAATGTATCTTTAATTTGCATGTGATCTATTCTCAACATGCTGTATGCTTGAAATCATGCCTAAATTTGTACTCTACTCGAACTTTATCCAATACATTTTGAATTAATATCAAAACAGCACAATTTGTGGGAAAACTTTTCTGAAATTTATTTTTTTATATTTTCTAACCGCACATGCTTAAAATCACACTATTTAAAACACCGTACCAGCTACAAAAAGAATACAAATTTGGAAAGACTTTTAGCTTTTTATCATACCTGATGTCTCATCCTACTGTCAGCAAAGTGGTAACACCAGAGGAAATGCAACCAATAAGAAAAGTGATTACTTATGTAATTTAATCATTCAAGCATGTGCACGCTTAAAAATGAACGAAAAGGTACAAGTTTACACAAGTACCAAATCAGACCACGAGTACAATTACATAGCTCGGTGTGGCTCGCAGTTGGATCATGATGGGCTTCTTCAGGGCGTTGTGTCAAAATACAATGTCCTTGCAGCTTATAAACATAATATCAACTTATTTCATACAAACTATAGTTAACTTTTACAGAGTGCAACATATATGAATAACGAAAACAAAGGTAATTTCCATTTCAGTTTGTGTATTTATTCTTTTATCACATTGATACAATGGGCTTTCATGATATAAAATAGTTTTCTGGATCAAGTGGTTGGTCAACAAATACTTGATCCTATCTAACAATACGGAGCTTTCCAGGAACAGTCTTGCTACGTGTTTTTTTTGGAGGAAATATATCGTCCTCATAACTATCGTCGAATCGTTTTGGGCGTGCAATGGTCCTTCCCGAAGAGGTCACTGCTGTAATTCTTTCCGTAGTTCGTAAAATGGATGGTGATCCTCCAATACAAGTTGGAGAAGCAGAATCGGCTCTGGGTGGCAGCGACACATCATCGCTATGAACGTTTGATAACAGTCTATCTGAAGGACCACATTGGCTTACTTCACTTTCGTCTTGCATGTATAGATATTCATTAGCATCTGCAGATTGTCTGTTATTACTAGCTTGCATAATTAATAAGACCTCATCAGTGTCCTCATCAATTATACTTGTCATTCCTAAAGATTCCACAGTCTTAACCCCGCTGTCATTTTCCAAGGCACGAGATGCCGAACTACTAGGTACACACAAAGAGTTTTCTATCATGTCCTGTGATTGGGAAGCATTTGAGTACTGCGACGCAGGCGTAATGTTGGGCGATACAACAGAACTGGTTGACCTAGAACCGCCACTATTTTGATATGAAAAAACAGGAGTTACTGTTCCTCTCTGAGATGACACACTGGTTACGTTTGTCGTGCTTTGCATGTGAGACTCTTGTAAAAATGGTGAATTAGGAACCATCTGGGATGACGAACTTCCCCTCAAAACGGTTTCCACCGTTCCGTTGATGACTCGACCCCTATTTTCAACGGAGCCTAAATTTCTCTTAACTGATTTGATTGGATTTATTAAGTGTTCGTTAACACCATTCTTGTCTCCTTTATATACAACTCTCTCAACTTTTGGTGACCCACTCGTACACGACAACTTACGCACCGAAGAATTACCGATATTACTATTTAGTTTACAGCTACTCTCTTCAGTACTCTCCGGTTCGTCATCACAGTAATGTGACTGAATATAAGCTAGACCTGACACACTACTGGAGTTGCTCTGCACAACAACTCTTTTAGTGCTATTTTTTTGAGGAAATATAGTTTCATCAAATTCCAATTGATCCTCAAGATCATCTACACACTGAGAAACAGGAAACTCCTGGACAGCGGTTGAAGAGGCAGAGGTAATTTTATTAAATTGGATATTTTTCGAATGTATGGCTCTCACAACACCACCGGGCAATACCCGATTTAAACTTACAACACATCTCTTTCCCACATCCGTAACCTTTTCAATCAAGGGATTGATGCTGGTGCTTAAATTTTTACGAGAATGTTCATTTTTGACGAGTGTTTTCTTTAAATCACAACTATTGGGCAGTTTGTCTAGCGAGGCTTTAGAGGATACATTTAATAGATATGTATTATTGCTTTGGCGTTTACCACCAACACTGTCACCATCTTTAGACTCTTTACCTGAAGTAGAAGTGTCAAACTTTGATTCCCCAGATGTATGTGGATAATCCTCAAGAGAAGGGGATTCTTCATTGTGACCTTCACTGGCATTCCTACTATTTTCTGGAAGGTTTTCGGAGCCGGACTGACTCTCGCCAGGTTCTTTCTTGTCTTCCGAAGAAAACGTGATGTCTGGTAGCATTATGGAACTGTGATTGGGATTGTGATCGATCATTAATTTCTTGATCAAATTAGCAATGTCCTCTCTTTTCCCTCTCACCTTTTCTTGAGAAAACCATTCACAGAGCGATCTAATGGGGAATGTGTAGTCTTTGACTGGTTCCTGTGAAATAAACAAAGTTCAAATAGTGTCAGGATAATCAAATATAGTAGGGAATGTGTTGCTTTAACTGGTACATGTAAATAGAGCTCAAACAGTTTCAGAAGGAAAAATTACAATAGGGAATATGTAATCTCTAACTGATTCCCGTAAAATAAACAAAATTCAAACAGTTTCAGAATTATATATAATGATAGGGAACTGGTGTTCTTTAACTGGCTTCTGTAAAATAAACAAAGTTCAAATAATTTCAGAATGATAATTTATCTTTCCTCACACCAGACATGTAGTGCACAGATGTGTGCTTTCACTTAGTGTGCCCTTTTATAAGGGAGATTACAGCCTTTATATAGAGACAAATTATTTTATGACATAATATAGCCTATCCATATCAGTAAAATATATGAAAAACAAACAACTAAAACAAAAATATATTTCTGTATCATATTAGGAGACATTTCTAAAATATAGCAGAACTTTACATAAGACACATTTTGTATTTTAAGATCTTTCAAACCTCATTGCTGTGCAACACTAAGGAAAAACTATAATCTATTTTACAAATCAAGCCTAGCTATATGGTCTGGAGAACATAAAAATCACATATGCTTAGAAAGTAATAAAAGTCCAAGTAAAACTGACCCTAAAAAAACAAGGAACATAAACAAAACCATAGTGTAGTGTATAAAAGAGAAGTAATTACCAATGAATGAGTTAGGTTCCAAAAGTCCGTTGGTAAGTAGAATTGTTTTTAAGTTGCGTTTAGGTAAAAGACGGTACTGTACAGTATATACATATGCAGTTCTGTACAGTACTTAGGCTTAAAACACTTATCTTAAAAATAAAATACAGTGCAGTACAGTAATACATGGGTAGGTAATGGGTAAGTCTTTGTTTGTATCTGTGAGTGATCATAACTCGGTTGTTCGTAAGTAGGGAAGCTTCTGTACAAGTCTGAAAAATGATTAGTGCAGATAAAAATTACTCAAAAATAAAAACGAAGAGAAAGATAAAAGATATTTGAGGGACATTGCAAGTAGGACTGATTAGGGATATGGTAAGAGAAGTGAGATGAAGATGGTTTGGGCATGTACTGAGAGGAGAGGCAGGAGAAGGGAGAGGGGCAGACCAAAGAGGTTTATGAATGTGGTGAGGGAGGACATGAGGGTGTGAGTTGTAACGGAGGATGATGCAGGGGATATGGATATGATCGATACAGTGTGGTGACCCCTAATAGGGGAAGCCAAGACATTTGAGGATGATTAACACTACAAGGAACTGTATATGCATACCTCAAAGAAGCTCTCAGCAAATTGTAACGTATAAATACCACAGTCTGAATAATTCATTTGCTGAGGAACCCGGGGACAAGCACCTTTCATGGTTTCACGGTTGAATGTCTTCTCAGACTGTTTCCTGACTCTGTGTTCAACTGTGAGATAATCTCTTAAAGTGGCCACAATGCGCACTCGGTTCGCTCCCGTCAAGGAGTCAAATATTAAGATGCAAGGTCTGGAAATGAAAATAAGAGCAAAAATATGGTACTGAACTTATTATTCAATGCGAGGGGTTTCTTCTCCCCAACTATCAGGGATATTTATTAAAAAAAAAAAATTCCACATTATGAAAGATCTTACAGTGTAATGCAACATGCAAAGTTTTTTATTTCAATACATATAATAACTGCTGGTGGTATCACATCAAAAAAATGGGAAGAACTCATCAACTCTGGTCCAAACAAACCAGTGTATCAGAAATGACATGGATTTATGCTTCATTCCATCAAAGTATGTCAATTGCCACTGAGATTCGTCGACAGAAATCGTCATTTATGCATGTCATTTCAGAATCTCTGGTTTAGGATTGCTAAGGTACATGAAATAAGTGTCATTCTGTTGAAACAAAAAAATTCAGAAGGAAATATCAACCCTATATTCTCCTATCCCCTTAAAATTAGATCTTATGAAACAAATGTAAGAGTAAATTATTTCTCCTTCGCTATAAGGGATACACCTTTTAGTCAGCTCTCACAACATCCAGAAAGATAAGAGCAGCATTCTTTCATCCTAAGAGGGACCATGGTGTTGCAGTGGTTGGAGCACTTGACTCAGGATGTGACATACCCACATTCGAACCCACCATAGGGCATAAGGAAGGGCACCTAACCTAAATTCCCAGCTCCAAAATATCAGAGTCTACCCCCATTCGAAAGGGGACTAACATCGCAATTCTATCCCTTCCATCATCACTGATATTCCTCCAAGCTGCCGCCAATGACACAGAGTAAATACGAAGGTGGAATTCTTCATCCCAAAACACCAAATGCCTCAATTTCTTACTGCTTGATGCCTGGAGAAGTGGAGGAATCCTTTTTGGACTGATCGCCGTCTTCTGTATCGTCCTCCACTTTGGATTTCTTGCTTGGGGGAATATCAGGGTCATCGTCGTCGTCATCATCCAATTCATCCGAGTCCCCGCTCGCTTCGTCTCTGTCGCTGGCCTCGCCATCATCGATTGTCATCTGCTGGGAGAGGAATAATTGTGATTTAACTCTGCCGTCTCCATTCTCTCTCTCTCTCTCTCTTTTTTTTTTTTAACCCAGCAGGTTTCAGAGTATAATAAGTAGTGCTTGAAAAAATATGATGGCCACAATCCCCCTTAAAGGGGGGGGGGGGCAGAGTCAAAACATACATTTACTTGAAGCTAATATGCCTCGATAACTCCTGGTAACTCCATGGGGATAAAGGTCTGCCACAATTTCCTGGCACCACCCTGCTTGGATCAACCACAAGGTTAGTGTTCAAGGACCTTCTGCTATGAGGCTCAACAGCCTTAAGTTTACTCCCATAGTTGCTTACAGGTAAGTAAAATCACTTACAGGTAAGCACAATTACTAACAAACAAAAGACATATATTGCCAGCAACTCAATTGTCCCGTTCAACTTTGATAAAGCAATGATGGAGTTTTGGCTCGCCACTCAAAAATATAATAATGGACAATGCTTGTTGTTGGTGCTCGCCATTTTGTGTGTCACTATTAACCTCTATTTGAATGAGGGTTGACACACAGGTTGGAGCAGGGGAAGTAAGGTTGGATGCCCTTTCTTAATGCCCCAGTTGTGCTTATAGTCAAAAATTATAAGAGCGCGTCGAAAATCATACTATCATCACATCAACTGAGCCAAGGACGCCATTCCTAACCTCGACAGATTGCCATGATAATGACTACCAAACATAAAAAATGTACAGCTAAGCATTTGAAATATTCTCCAATTCATATGTGTGAATGATCAAAATGAGTGGAGCAATCAATATAGATTCTCTTTAGAGTTAAAAGTGCAAATAGTAGCACATAATTACAAGCTTAACTTACTTCAATGCGAGTTCTCGCTCTTGTGCTCCTCCTTCTCCTGGGTTGTTCAGTCACCGCACTGACCAAAGGCATCCCGTCCGATACTCTCACAGGACCACTGAGACCAGGATAGCAAATGATGGCTAAAAACCAATGTGCACTGAAAAGAAACCAGTAGAATATGGTATAACATGGAACATAATAACGATCAGAGTATGTTTCCTTGCCCGCACATTTACATACGCCTATAAACAATAGCCGTAATCCACCTTATATGACGAGTGGATGAGTCAAAGGAAAAACAAGACTCTGAGGAAAATTATAAAGGAGGAGATTAGCAGCTTCCAATCTCTGCCCAACTTAGTCAGAGGAGGTAATCTTGCCCCTCAATCATTTATACTGCGGAATCATTAAACCATTTCCTCTTGTGCATAAAACCATATCCTATTGGTTAAGGCTGTTAACTATTCTATTCCTAATCTCTCCATTTCATTCTGCACCTCATCAATTTACTCATATCCATATCAACTTTCAAAATTCTTCATATCATACAAATCCTCCCAACTTCACCAGACTCAGCTGTTCTCCCTTGTAATAAGCTATCCAGGAGTTTTCTCGGTAAAAAATTACCTACAAAGATGCCACGACAGACTAAACAAGGTATGTATCAGGGTATAACCGTTCGGTATCCCATCTCTCAACATACAAGGAGTACAAGTGCGAGAGATCTGCAAGAGGGCCACAACAGAATAAATAATGTAGGCAGCAGGGTAACACCCTTTGGTATCCCATCTTTCGACATACAAGGAGTATAGGTGCAGTATTCGATCTCATTTACCAATAGGGATTATCTAATAGTACAAAGTATTAGTTGTCAATATATTTATATAAATACAGTCACTTATGTCGAAAGTTATGAAAAACTGCCAGTTATAAATACAGTAGTTTGAGATAACTCTTCAAAATATTTTCTGGCTCAGTGATGATGTTCAATTAGTGGAAACTTGCATATATATGCAATGACCTGAATTCCTCTTGTAAGGGGGGTGGCCAAGTCAAAGCCCATATTGCCCATAAGCCAAACATACCTCGATTGCTCCTCTTAACTCCATAGGGATAGAGGGCTCCCTAATATCCCCCCTACCTTACTTGGGTCACCTACAAGGTAAATGGTTCAAGATCTTCTAGAAACTTACTCAATTGAATTAAAAGCTTAACTCACACCATGCACTATACTTACTGTTCATTAATTGGGATGATGATGAAATCTTTCTCAAAAATGTCGACATTTTTAGTCCATGACTTCACTCGTGCATGTCTCTTTTCTGCCGGAGACAACTTGGGATCGTCCTCAATCGAATTGAATCTACGGCCAGCCTTGTGCTTAGACGTGAGACGCTTGTAGAAAAAAGTGGAGAACACGTGGGTTCGCCTGCGGTGTTCGTCCGAGAGCAGCTTCTGCATGAGATATCTGAAGACAGAAAACATAAATTAAGTAAGGCAATAATTGCCAGAAAGGAGTTTAATTTATTTTACTGTTTGGATACTGTCAAGACGAGTGACCCCCAGAACTCCATGTAAAGTTAAATAACCCTGTAAATTGTTAGATTAGCCTAAGTCAGGTGGGGTTTATTTAGGTTAGGTTAGGTTAGACTAGGCTAGATAACTCGTCTTGTAAATATGTATAGCCGTAAAGGACCCTGGGGTTACTCTTCTTCGCAAGATTCGAGTGTCTCTAAAAACTGTATGATCATATGGTCATTGTTCCAGCTTTCAGGTATAACAATAAACAGCTGTAAAGACTAATCTAACACTAAATCATACTTAAGATAAAAGTCAATGATGACGTCATTGAGGAACTGTTCTTCTTCCAGGCATGAGTAGTCGTCAGTCGTTATGGAGATTCCGCACTTCTGCGGCGGTGGAGGGTATATCAACAATCTGGAATTTTAAGAAACTTTTTTATTTACAGACAAAATATATATTTCTCACCATATTAACACATCAAACTGATGCCATCAGTGCAGCAAAAGCAACAAAACCATAAAGCGTACCTAAATTTTGATTTTTACTTACGTTTTGGTCTCTGTCCTGACTGAGTCTCTAGCGACAACATTTTTCACCTGTGAAATTGGATTAATTATTATTAGACATGTTGGAAATATAGAATTATATTTACATAACATATTAAGACAGGAAATCCTACCTCATCCAGTTTATAAAAAAAAAAATTGCATCCATTTTAAATGATAAAATTAAGTCTACCAATTCATATTACAAGATTAATTACAGATTATGTTATTCCTAACACAGGCTTCCCTTTCTATTCAAAGATGCTTTCCTGACACTAAACACAGAAATAACTCAACATCAAAATAAAAGTAATTTCTTGGTCTCTCCTGAATGGAAGAGCGCACGGGTTGGGAAGAAACTAACTAGTGTCTGATCCCACAACAAGGCGTTAGGAAGGGCATCCAGCCTGAATTCTAAAGCTCTAACCTGCTTTTGTAAGCATACACATTCGCTTACAGTCATGCTTAAGTATGCCAACGGAATAATAAATGCATCACAATTGGTCCCCATTCGAATGGGGGTGGACACAGACAAGTTGGGCCTGGATATTTAAGGCTGGGCGCCTTGCAATGGTCTCCAAAGTGGGTCTGTAACTTCCCGAGTCAATGGTTCTACCAATGCACTACTTATATCGCTAGCAGTCCTTATTAAGGGGTGGACACATGACAGGCTGGAGTTGGGCAATTAAAGCTGGTTGCCCTTTCTGACATCCCGTGGTAGGCTTGATCATGTGTCAGCCACTTACAGAGTTGAGTGCTTAAACAGCTGCAATATCACAATTGTTTAAATCCCGTTGGTGTTTTTGGTACATTTAAAAAAAAGAAAAAATTCCTTCTATCACTTACATCATTAGGCACAGACTTGATAAGAATTTCATTGGCTTCTTGAAGGTTAAGTTCTTCTAATTTGGCTTTGCTAAATCCGGTGTTTCCACCCATGGTCAATATTTCTTTTATTATAATTTTCTCCTCGTCTTTGAATTTCTCTGGTAATATGATGATGCGCTTCAGGACGTCATCTGAAAATGATCAAATGTTGCAACAATTAATGACATAAAACATTCGTCTTCTTCTTCGGTGTTAGTACATTTCTACATGGGGTCGAGAGAAATATATTATATATATATATATATATATATATATATATATATATAGTTATATATATATATATATATTATATATATATATATATATTGTACATATCTAGAAACTGATTAGGTCAGTAAAAGGCATCAAAGCTGGTGACTGTTCAAAGGCATTTCAACTAAACATGTTTTAACAAATACAATATTTTATTCCAGAGGAGAACTGAGAAAAACATGTTTGTTTATGTCCCGTGCATTCAAAGATATTAAATATGGAGCCTGTTCATAAACTTTTCTTTAGGTTTTTTGTTATGAGGATAAAAAATTTGACAATAAATATAGTCCGATTTTGTAGTAAATACATTTTTTTTCAGAAATAGAGGTAATGCCAATACACGCCTTAAGAGTGCTCAGTTTTTAATTAAAAAAAAATAATAATAAATCAGTGTTATGATTTAAAAAAAAATATCAGATTTAAATAAAAAAATTATTTTCTTAAAAAGCAAAAGATTCGTTTTCTTACCCTGATGTATATTATACATAAAAAATCCAGCAAAAATCAACTAAGAAAGGGGACGTGGGGAGAAGATATTCCTGAAACATATGCTTGTGGAAAAAAACTTGGCATATACCATTGAACAAAAACGGTTCTTGTCAAGATGAGGAACCCCTCCAAAACCCCATGTGAAGCTAAATAACCCAGTAAATTATTAGGTTAGGTGAGCTGCCAAGTAAATTATGAATACTCCTGGTTCATCCTAAGGTTACTCTTCTTTACATGACAAGCAAAAACCAACAAGAATTAATTCAGGACAAAAATGTTAAAATAAAATTAAAATTTAACATAACAATTAGGAAATGAACTCATAAATGTCTGTTGAAAGATAAAACACCAAAAAGTGAGTGAGAGAGAGAGAGAGAGAGAGAGAGAGAGAGAGAGAGAGAGAGTGAGAAAAAAAAAATTATTTTTTACACTTACCAAAATGATTAAAACGTAGACATAGGATACTGAAAGAAACTCGCCCAAGTTATTAAGACATACAGATATAAGATTTATTAAGACATAACTCACTAAGTTATTAAGAGAGAACTTAAGAGTTATGAACCAACTCACCCAGGTTATTAAGACAAAGACAGCATTTTGAGTCAACTCACCAAAGGTAGTAAATAGACATACAGACACAGGATTTAGAGCCAAACTCACCCAAATTATTAAGACAAAGACATGGGATTTTAACCAAAGCCGTGTTTGGTTAAGACTAACATAGGATACTGAACCAAACTCACCCAAGTTATTAGACAAAGACATAGGATACTGAATCAAACATACCCAAGTTATAAAGACATTGTGACATACTGACATGGGATTTTGAATCAAAGTCACCTAAGTTATTAAGTCACCGAGACACATACAGACGTCTGCTTACCATTGCTACAAGGATCGTAGTACATTCCATCCTTGTCTGTCATCTTCAGGATTTTTCGGATATTTTCTGCTAGAGACGGTATTAAATACAAGATCATGACGGGTAAACTCTTGCCTAGATGCCATAAGACTTTCACTATGCTCTTTAATGGAATGTCTATCATTTCAGTGGTGGAACCTGAAGGAGCAGCAAAAATAAATAGATAATTAATTATAAATGAAATCCACTGAAGGATGAAAGCGTTGGCAGTGAAGGAACCTGCTGTGTACAATTATATTTTAGAACTACTTTGACACTATTTTTTCTAGTTTTCATGTTACTATTAACTCCAAATAAAAATGGGGTGGTAACATACAGGTTGGAGATGGGGAATTACAGAAGAATGCCCTTCCTGTAGCCCCATGGTGGGCTTAAATAAGGGTTTGTCACTTCCTGAGCTGAGTGCGTTGGACCCCAACTGCATCCTGACTATGGGTATTTTCTTTCTCTTTTAAGTACAGCCAATACAAGAGGAGGAATGGGTTGAACTGGGTAGGCCATGCTTAAGCCTCACTGGATCCATCTTTTTTCCGTTGGAATGTGGTCACCCTAGCCAGACACTGTCGTTGTCCTTTGCTATTTTATGTCACAATTAGTCCCCATTCAAATGGGGGCGGACACAGGCTCGTCACTTCCAGATTTACAAATTAGGTCCTTAATATTTCAACTACTCTTTCAGCATGTCTTTTTCCTATTGTATATCATTTTCATATTTCTGCCTTGTCCTCAAACTTCTACCTTTTCTTTAACTTGATGTTTTCTTGGGGACTGGGCCTGATGAGGGAAATTTTATTGCCTGTCATATATATATATATATATATATATATATATATATATATATATATATATATATATATATATATATATATATATATATATATATATATATATATATATATATATATATATATATATATATACACAGTGCTCCCTCATTTATCACGGGAGTTCGGTTCTGGGACCTGCTGCGATTGGTGAAAAATCGTGAATTAGGAGCACCATATATATTATAGGTATACTGTATTACATTTATTTTTACCTTTACTGAATAAACCCTCCCTGCACTGTTAACAAACCACCCTTTTCTTTATTAATTACAGTGAGCAAGGGTAAATTCATATGAACGTGATATTATGAAGATTGAAAAAGAGCATTAAGAACAAACAGCAAACAAACTTTCGATATAATTTCGTCAGGGAAATAGCGTGTAGAGAATATATATATATTTCATTTAAGAGTCCCATGTACAGTACAATATACGTTTTCTTTGTAACGAATTGTATACGTTTTCTTTTTCTCTCAGCTTTACGTTAAGATTTCGTGCAGCATGGTCGATAGATAGGATAATGTTTAGAACCAAGGAATATTAATAATACTATAATCTTGAAAATTGGATAAACCCCAAATAGGGTGAGTAAATAAATATTTTATGAGTAAGATATTGTGCCTGTATAAGCATCAGCTGATACGGAAGCAGCAAAACGTTTTGGTTAGGGGTTTGTTCTCCCACACCATCCTCCTCTTCTACTGCTTAATGTGATCGAATATTATGAAGAGAATTAAAAAAAGCATTAAGAACAAACAGCAAACAAATTTGCGATATAATATCGTTAGGAAAATAGCGTGCGAGGGTGTATCAGCTGATATGGCAGCACCAACACGTTTACAGATAAAGGTTTGTTCTCCCGCATCCTCCTCCTCTTCTACCGCTTAATGCGATCGAATATTATGAAGAGCATTGTAAAAAAGATTACAGTATTATTATATTATTATTCCTTGATTCTTAACATTATTCTATCTTCTTTACAAATCGACAAGCTGCACGAAATCTTAAGGTAAACAAAGTCAGCTGAGAGGAAAAGAAAACTATACAATTCGTTACAAAAAATACTTATATCGTACTGTACATGGGAAACATAAAAAGAAACATATATATATTCTCTGCATGCTACTTCCCTGACAATATCATATCGAAAGTTTGTTTGCTGTTTGTTCGTAATGCTTTTTTTTAATTATCTTCATAATATTTGATCGCATCAAGCGGTAAAAGAGGAGGAGGATGCGGGAGAACGAACCTCTATCTGCAAGCATTTTAGCGCTTCCGTATCAGCTGATACACCCTCACACGCTATTTCCCTGACGATATTATATCGAAAGTTTGTTTGCTGTTTGTTCTTAATGCCTTTTTTTAATTCTCTTCATAATATTTGATCGCATCAAGTGGTAGAAGAGGAGGAGGATGCAGGAAAATGAACCTCTATCTGCTAATGTTTGGGAGCTTCTGTATCAGCTCATACACCCTCACATGCTATTTCCCTGACGATATTATATCGAAAGTTTGTTTGCTGTTTGTCGTAATGCTTTTTTCAATTCTCTTCATAATATTCGATCGCATTAAGCGGTAGAAGAGGAGGAGGATGCACCCTTGCACGCTATTTCCCTGACGATATTATATCGAAAGTTTGCTTGCTGTTTGTTCGTTAATGCTTTTTTCAATTCTCTTCATAATATATGATCACATTAAGCGGTAGAAGAGGAAGAGGATGCGGGAGAATGAACCTCTATCTGCAAAGGTTTTGGCGCTTCCGTATCAGCTAATACACCCTCACACGCTATTTCCCTGACGATATTATATCGAAAGTTTGTTTGCTGTTTGTTCGTAATGCTTTTTACAATTCTCTTCATAATATTCGATTGCATTAAGCGGTGGAGGAGGATGTGGGAGAACGAACCTCTATATGCAAACGTTTTGGCGCTTCCGTATCAGCTGATGCACCCTTGCACGCTATTTCCCTGACGATATTATATCGAAAGTTTGTTTGCTGTTTGTTCTTAATGCTTTTTTCAATTCTCTTCATAATATATGATCGCATTAAGCGGCAGAAGAGGAAGAGGATGCGGGAGAACGAACCTCTATATGCAAACGTTTTGGCGCTTCCGTATCAGCTAATACACCCTCACATGCTATTTCCCTGACGATATTATATCGAAAGTTTGTTTGTTGTTTGTTCTTAATGCTTTTTATTAAATTCTCTTCATAATATTCGATCGCATTAAGCGGTGGAAAAGGAGGAGGATGCAGGAAAATGAATATCTATCTGGAAACGTTTTGGCACTTCCATATCAGCTGATATACCCTTGCACGCTATTTCCCTGACGATATTATATCGAAAGTTTGCTTGCTGTTTGTTCTTAATGCTTTTTTCAATTCTCTTCATAATATATGATCACATTAAGCGGTAGAAGAGGAAGAGGATGCGGGAGAATGAACCTCTACCTGCAAAGGTTTTGGCGCTTCCGTATCAGCTAATACACCCTCACACGCTATTTCCCTGACGATATTATATCGAAAGTTTGTTTGCTGTTTGTTCGTAATGCTTTTTACAATTCTCTTCATAATATTCGATTGCATTAAGCGGTGGAGGAGGATGCGGGAGAACGAACCTCTATATGCAAACGTTTTGGCGCTTCCGTATCAGCTGATACACCCTTGCACGCTATTTCCCTGACGATATTATATCGAAAGTTTGTTTGCTGTTTGTTCTTAATGCTTTTTTTCAATTCTCTTCATAATATTTGATCGCATTATGCGGTGGAAGAGGATGCAGGAGAACGAACCTCTATATGCAAACGTTTTGGCACTTCCGTATCAGCTGATACACCCTCACACGCTATTTCCCTGAAGATATTATATCGAAAGTTTGCTTGCTGTTTGTTCTTAATGCTTTTTTCAATTCTCTTCATAATATTTGATCGCATTAAGCAGTAAAAGAGGAAGAGGATGCGGGAGAATGAACCTCTATCTGCAAACGTTTTGGTGCTTCCGTATCAGCTAATACACCCTCACATACTATTTTCCTGACGATATTATATCGAAAGTTTGTTTGCTGCTTGTTCTTAATGCTTTTTTCAATTCTCTTCATAATATTCGATCGCATTAAGCGGTGGAAGAGGAGGAAGATGCAGGAGAACGAACATCTATCTGCAAACGTTTTGGCGCTTCCGTATCAGCTGATGCACCCTTGCACGCTATTTCCCTGACGATATTATATTGAAAGTTTGTTTGCTGTTTGTTCTTAATGCTTTTTTCAATTCTCTTCATAATATTTGATCGCATTAAGCGGTAGAAGAGGAAGAGGATGCGGGAGAACGAACCTCCATCTGCAAACGTTTTGGCGCTTCCGTATCAGCTAATACACCCTCACACGCTATTTCCCTGACGATATTATAAAAATCGAAAGTTTGTTTGCCGTTTGAACTTAATGCTTTTTATTAAATTCTCTTCATAATATTTGATCGCATTAAGCGGTGGAAGAGGAGGAGGATGCAGGAGAACGAACATCTATCTGCAAACGTTTTGGCGCTTCCGTATCAGCTGATGCACCCTTGCACGCTATTTCCCTGACGATATTATATCGAAAGTTTGTTTGCTGTTTGTTCTTAATGCTTTTTTCAATTCTCTTCATAATATTCGATCGCATTAAGCGGTAGAAGAGGAGGAGGATGCGGGAGAATGAACCTCTATCTGCAAACGTTTTGGCGCTTCCGTATGAGCTGATGCACCATTGCACGCTATTTCCCTGATGATATTATATCGAAAGTTTGTTTGCTGTTTGTTCTTAATGCATTTTTTAAATTCTCTTCATAATATTTGATCGCATTAAGCGGTAGAAGAGGAAGAGGATGTGGGAGAACGAACCTCTATATGCAAACGTTTTGGCGCTTCCGTGTCAGCTAATACACCCTCACACGCTATTTCCCTGACGATATTATATCTGAAGTTTGTTTGCGGTTTGTTCTTAATGTTTTTTTTCCAATTCTCTTCATAATATTCGATCGCATTATGCGGTGGAAGAGGAGGAGGATGCAGGAGAACGAACATCTATCTGCAACCGTTTTGGCGCTTCCGTATCAGCTGATACACCCTTGCACGCTATTTCCCTGACGATATTATATCGCAAGTTTGTTTGCTGATTGTTCTTAATGCTTGTTATTCAATTCTCTTCATAATATTCGATCGCATCATGCGGCAGAAGAGGAGGATGATGTGTGGGAATGAACCTCTAACCAAAATGTTTTGCCGCTTCCGTATCAGCAGTTGCTTGCTTATACAGGCACAATATCTTACTCATAAAATATTTATTTACTCACCTTACTTGGGGTTTATCTAATTTTCAAGATTATAGTATTATTAATATTCCTTGGTTCTAGAAAATATTCTATCTATTGACCATGCTGCACGAAATCTTAACGTAAATAAAGTTAGCTGAGAGAAAAAGAAAACGTATATTGTACTGTACATGGGAAACTTAAATGAATTATATATATATATTCTCTACACGCTATTTCCCTGACGATATTATATCGAAAGTTTGTTTTTAATGCATTTTTTCAATCTTCACACTATCACGTTCATATAAATTTACGCTTGCGCGACGTTATTAATAAAGTAAAGAGTGGTTTGTTAACAGTGCAGGGAGGGTTTATACAGTAAAGGTAAAAATAAAATACCTATAAGAAATATGATGTTCCTACTTCGCGATTTTTCACCTATCGCGCCGGGTCCCAGAACTGAACCCCTGCAATAAATGAGGGAGCGCTGTATGTATATATATATATATATATATATATATATATATATATATATATATATATATATATATATATATATATATATATATATATATATATATATATATATATATATATAGTGTTACCCCGGTTATTCGCATTTCTTGGTTCGCGTAAAATACCTATGTACATGAGTATGTCATGTAATTACCACTTCATTCACCGTAATTTTATCTATGACTTTCATACAAATTTACGTTGCATGCTGTTATTTATGAAGTAAAGGGTGGTTTGTTAACAGTACAGGGAGGGTTTATACAGTGTAAACGTAAAAATAAATTAAAATATCTATGTACATATAGGCTGATCCTACTTCGCGGTTTTCCTGTCTCGCGCCGGGTCCCGGAACCGAACTACCGCGATAATGGGGGGATTACTATATATATATATATATATATATATATATATATATATATATATATATATATATATATATATATATATATATATATATATATATATATATATATAGTTTAAAAAAAAAAAAAAAAAAACTGTGCCTCCTCAGGTCTTACCTTTAACAGAGGGAATTTTCAATCTAATTCCTTGGGGCACTATCAAAACTCTCTCTGTTGGCATCACTTTATAGCTTCCAATCCTGATACTACGTGCCGGTAAAGAAATGAACATTCCTTTTATTGTTCCTTCGCTATCACTTGGAAACTCAGCATTGCTTAAACCTGTACAAACAATAATGGATTTAAAATTACATATGCAGTACTTTGTATTTGGTAGTCCTTTCAATTACAAAATTATTCTTCAAAATCACTTATAAAAATATTTAGCAACGTCATTTACAAAATTATTTTTATTTATAAATATTATAATGTACATGATTTACAAAATTATTTTAAGTCATTTAAAAAAAAAAATTATTAGGCAAGTTATTTACAAAATTATTCTGTATGTCTTTTTATAAATTATTCCGTGAGTCACTTACAAAATTATTTAGTCAGCCATTAAAACTTTGCTCTACATTATACAAAATTATTTTGCAAGTCATTTACAAAATTATTCCGTAAGTTCTTTAAAAAAATCAATCTGAGAGTCAGCTACAGATTATTCTAAAAGCCATTTAAAAAATTATTCCATAAGTCCTTTACAAAATCAATCTGCAAGTCAGCTACGGATTATTCTAAACGCCATTTAAAATGTTATTCCGAAAGTCCTTTACAAAATCAATTTGCAAGTCAGCTACAGATTATTCTAAAAGCAATTTAAAAATGATTACATAAGTCAATTACAAAATCATTCTGTCTTTTTAACAAAATTATTCTGCTGAGTCATTGTTGCTCTGCAAGTCTTTTTTTTTTTTTTTTTTTTTATGATTGTGACACCAGGACGGGCCAAAAAATAATAAAATAAAGCAGCCCTCATCGGGCCTGGGCACGAAAAATACACAAAGTAAAGATAAACAGAGATGGAGAGTGTAATGACTTGTCAGATGTGAAGGGATAATAAAAGATGTGTAATGAATATCCAAGAATATTCAGTGTAGCTGTAGGCATAGAAAAAGAACCGTAACTGAAGGAAGACTTGACATCGAACTGTTCTGGACAGACCTATTTAAGTTCAAAGAAACCTTTAGCTGTAGTATCGCAATGGGCGGCTGGTGCCATGAGCCAACCTACTCTATGAATCATTTACAAAAGAATTCTCTGTCATTCATAAAATTATTCTGTAAGTCATTTACAAAATTATAAGGAAAGTAATTTACAAAATAGCTTTGCAAGTCATTTACAAAATTATTCTAAAAGCCATTTGCAAAATTTTGTTAGTAATTTACAAAATTAATTTGAAAGTCATATACAAAAAAAAATTCTTAGTCATGTCGTATGACTTCCGTCATGCTGAAGCCAGTCCGTCATGCTGAAGCCAGAATCTGAAACTTGTAACAAATCTTGAGGGGTAACGGTTAGTCGAGGCCACGGATATTTTATTACATGCCCTCACTTTTATTGAGTTTTGGGTGCCGACCATGTGTTCCCTTGGGACCACCAAGATTTATGGCTAGGCACCTGGAACTAACCGCTGGCGCCATGCACCCCCCCAAGAGGCCTACAGGATAAGGGACCCTCGGTCCTCGAAAACACCACAAGTCGTGAAGAGAAACATGTGAGGCTAGAAGTCAAGGGTGAAATAGAATACTCTCCCAATTGTTTTCTGCGGTACAGCCAATGTTTGTAGAAAGTGTCAAGGAGATATATGACCGGACCCCTGAGACTTGGCATCCGACATGGAGTACCTGAGGAGGGTGGGAAAGGCCAAGAAGTTAGCCATTTCCTAAACCGCACGAAACATAAACTTATGTTTCGTACGCAGGTACACGCCCAGGAGAGATGCCCAATAACTCCTCCTCGGAAGTAGGCGGGATTCCACTTTGAACCTGGCGTTGATTAGCTGGACTAGATCTCACTGATTTCATTGGAGAATTGGATGTTAAGCCACGCCCTGCCCCTGGGGGTATTTCAAGAGCCACCCGGGGCAGAGACAGTTAGTTAGAACTTTGCCAGGGGCACGAATAGATCATAGATTGTGATAGTCATAGGGTGGGGGCATTGAGGCGTCGAAGTTGTGTTGTACTCTAGAATAAATATAAGCAAAGGATTCACTGCGTGTCCATTCTTACCTTGTACCCGTCTGGTACTGATAATTATAAGTATATATACGTAGGAGGAAAATCCCTACGTCAGTGGTGACACTCGGTGGGATAATAATCAAAATCCCTACGTCAGTGGTGGCAGCGGTGGGATAATAATAAAATCCCTACGTCAGTGGTGGCAGTGCGGTACGGATCTTCACGAGAGGAAAAAAAAAAAAAAAAAAAAAAACATACGAAGAGACAGGTGAATGCCAGTGCAGACCCGTGCAGAGAAAATAAGAATGGCAAAAGCAGAAATCCAACATCTCCCAATTCAAGAAATGAGTGACGAGGCCAAACACCGGAGAATTCTCGAACTGGAGGAGCAAGTGCGGCGCCTACAAGCACGCGCCGATGCCGCTCCGTCGAGAAGAAACCCGGTCGACGTCGACACCCCCGACAGTGAAACCGACGCCTCAAACATCGACGAACAGCTGGCCGCTCCGAACCCCGTGGTGACACAGGGAACGCAGCAGGCCATGCCCCCACCCTGTGCCCTGGTTGTAAAGACGCCTCGAGTCAAAAATTCACTTTTATACCTCGACGGCGCAAATGTAAAAGACCGCGAATGTCCGTCCATAATTCCCGCGACCGACTTCCTGAAATACTTGGGTCTGCGGATGAGAAGTGACGAGTGGTCAAATAGAAAATATTATAAAACTTTGAAGGAACTTTTCCTAAGATGTTTCTTAGTAAGCCGAAGTGTGACCGGAGCATTGAGTGAAAATGCCCATTACAAGAAGTATAAGTTCCCGGATCCGACCAAGAAGACGGCGATTCGTCGATTTTACTCGAAGAGAAGAAGGAGAACCCTCTCCTTCCTTGCCTTCTGCCATGAAGTTCTTCAGGACCACCTCCTTAAAATAGCTAAGTACTTGTGATCTGTATCCAGTGAGTAATGGGACAATTAGTAAAAGAAATTGAGGTCGGTGGACGCCGCCATTTTATCTTGTAGTTATGCTTTGACTCAGCCAACCCGCTTATAAGGGGTGTGGCGCTTAATAAGTTGATAAAAGTAGAATTTCTGTACCCATTACTAACATGGATAATTTGTACTAATAGCTATAAGCAGTAATAAACTCCATTTTTGTTATAATTTGAGTAATATAAAGAATTTGCGTTGGAAGTGTGTTCCATTTATTTGTATTAATGCCTAGATTGAATTTTAAGAACGCGAATGTATCGATTTTTAATTGACAAATTTAATGCACGTGAAATCACTATTACAGTCTATTAATTTCTAAAGCGTAAGAATTATAGTGAGAAATATACGTGCATCTGCTTTTAAGGTTTTACTTAGAACACGTGTGGTTTTCGAGAAAGGAATGTGGAAGTGACCATTCGATCTCCCAACCTCGTTATTATGAATATGTAGTAATTGTACTGGGCTTTGATATTTTAAAGTACGTGTAAAATCATTTTTATATAAATTTCTTAAAGCGTAAGAAATCGAGTGTTACGATTGCGCCTGTTTTTAAGTTTTTTTTTCTTTTTTTGTTTGTTTTTATCCGCGGGAGTAATGTTTTAGCGAGAGAAAGACATAAACGACAGATCGTTCTTTTTGTGTTATGATGATGGGGAATTAATATTACGATACGTGTGTGGCATGTTCTTTTTGAAGAATAAGAAATTTTCGTGATATTAGTTAGAGATGAGTTTTTTTATTTCACGCTATGCAGGTGAAAGTAAGAGTAAATTAGAGTAATTTGTGCTGTCCTAGAATAGGGAAGGTTTTTCAGTGTCACCCAAACGTAGCTTCAAGGGAGTAGAATGTTTGTTTGTTCGTTAGAATGGGACCTAGGACTGGTGAGGAAGTCTGTGACCGCACGGCTCAGCCGAGATTTCACCTTTACTCTTCTTCAGAGAGACCGGGAAAGGAAAACCAACATGTTGTAAATAAAAGGGAATTTTACAGAAAGGGGACGATTGTTTTGTAAGTGATGCAGCGAGTGAGGCAGAGAATGAGTATGAATGACCGGGGGTATAATGGGGGGGTTGCTCTAGGGGGTGAAATCGCGGAAAGCACCGTTAGGAAGCATGATTGGGGAGTCTGCGAGGATCGTTCCCCTGCTCTGCCAGGTCCTTCTGCATGCCATATCAGAGTGTATTTATGGGAGGTGATGCGCTGTTGCAATATCTAGTGAGGGATATGGATGAGAAGGTAATTCTCCACCTGCCCAGATATGGTTGAAATGCCGAGTTTGTTTTATTTTTGTTTTGTCCCCTACTCCGCCATTGAGATTATTATTCGATTTCCGAGAGATTCCAAGATAGATGTTACGTGATAAAGGACGTGAATCTATGAATGATTCTTTATTTTCTTTGCTAGCTGCAGTATATACATTATTTGTCTGAAGAGATATGTTAGATTGATAAAGTAAAACTTTGCGAGTTTTAGCCATGATAATGTTTTATCAAAATTATTTCGGCTTGGTCATAAAGAAAGAGTGAGAGCTGACACGAAATGACAACAAGAATGTTACACAGCTGTATCCCGTATTTGAGAGAGCAGATATAAGTCAAATTCGAGATAGTAAAAGAAGATATATATTTTATGTTTGAATTGTTTATGTACAACTCCGTACGAGATTTTGAAGTTTAAGCAAAATGCATTCCTTACTGTTGATAATGAAATATACTTTTTGTTTTTATTATTGCATACACAGAGATAGACTTTTTATATTCTTAGATACCCGTTTTTGCTATAGTTCTTTTTGTATTGAAGAAATCTTTAAAATCTTACTTAAAGGATTCTGAAAAGATTATCTAGAGATAACCATGGTTAATCCCTAGCATTTTCATGAATTTTAGATTACAATCGGGCTAATTAAAGATAATTGAGATTATTAGAGATTATTTGCTGAGTTTTAAAGTTAAAATTAATGACACTTAAGTCCTTTTTAAGAAGTTGTTAAGAAAAAGATATTTGTACTTTTGTTGATAGTAGTAGGGATACTGTCACATATGATTTTAGTTTTTTTGCTTTAATTTCATCAGTGTGTGTGCTTCGACTTAACCCTCTGATTTATAGCATGAAAAGAGAGAGATTGTCATTATAGACAAGGATGTGTATGCTGTTACAGTAAAGTCCTTATCAAGATTAAACAGAGAGGAATGGATTTATGCTTCGACAGTTCTGCAGTTGTACACTAAGTTCTTTTTGCTTTTGTTTTTGTTAATGAGGGAATGAGAATAGCCGCTGACAATAAACGTAAGACTCTATCGATGGTCATTGCTAACGTTTATTCACGTTCATTTGTTTATTTATTTTTATTATTAGAGATACTCTGCGACAATTTTTTATTTTCAGTACAAGTAAAAGACAGAGGCCCATCTCAGCTGACTTGTGAGTGGAAACCGCAACGTATTTCAAGGTCGCCCAGTCTCTCCCTCTCTCTCTCTCTCCTACCTTTCACTCGACTCTGAGCCTGACAGAGGCTCCGTTCAATGCTAAAAGAATGTAGCCGTCTTTGATTTTTTTGTGTGTGTTTTTTCCAGCGAAGCTAGGCGATAATTGTGCCTACATTTTATTGCAGTCAATAGATTGTTGCATGCTGTTATTGCATAAATACTGATAAGACATCGGTAGTACCGCCATTTGCATAAATATTTTTGCCACATGTCGCAACTGTTTGGAGAATAAATAGAACTCCCATTGACAAATTGTGGAGCCAGCAAGTTGCCACTTATGCTATATATATATACATTGATTATGACAGCAGGAATTTGAATATTAAAGGAGACTGTGTTAGAATAAGCATCACTATGAAATATAAGTATAGAACTCTGTTCTTACTTCTGAATATCAGTCTCCATTGTATATATATTGATATTTTTGATTTAGTATATTTATTTTTATTGTTTATTATTCTTATTTTTAGATCATGATTATTAGTAATGTTATTATGTTGACTGATATCGTTGCTATCTCTCAATGGCCTGTTGCTAATTATTATTTTTGAAAGGAAATCAGCAGTAACTTGATGATTTGTATCTTTTATCTGAATTCATACTTGATGTTACTGTAGCCACCGCTAATAAGAATGTTTCTTTAGTGGCTTTTCTCAGCATTTAATGATTATTCTTTTTGACATTTATAGTAGAGTAATGCTATGTAGCAGTTGCTAAGTCCTAAGTATCTTGGAATAAAAATCTAGTTGTGTAGACACATACCTTCCATTACCACCCTATTCCTAGGCAGCCCCGACCTGCAAGTTCTAAAAGTCTTTAGATTTTGTCCGTCAGACAAGTCCCTAGTGCCCATTGAATAGAGATTGCAATCACTTGCAGTTGCAGGGGAGGCAAAGTATAGCCTCGATTACCAACGTATGGCCATTGTTGGTACCCTGAAGTCATAGGGAACCTTTCTTACAACTGTAGTAGTGACAGAGGTTCAAATTTTCATCCCGAGATCTGCTTCGAAGGTACGTGTGAGGGCCGTACAGGAAGAGAATCGCTGTGACGTTGCAGGTCTCCTGCGTGGTGGTCTTAGTCAAGATCGGCCGAGGGCGGGACGAGGAAGCCGGGCTGGAAGGATTAGCGGGATGGGCCCAGTCCTTGTCCTTTTTGTTTTGCCTAACCGAGTAACGGAGATATGGCAACAAACCTGGGCCTGCAGCAAGGACGGCGGGGGAGTGAAAGCGAAAGAATCCCCGAGGGAAACCGTGGAATCGCACCTAGCAAGAATTCATGAGCAAGGGACAGAGAAAACGAAAGTCGTCCTAGACAGAGAAAACGAAAGTCGTCCTGGACAGAGAAAACGAAAGTCGTCCTAGACAGAGAAATTAAAAGTCGTCCTATCCATTGGTCTCTGAATAGTAATATAATATGAAAGTAACACATGTTTTGTTTCAGGAGTAGTTTTTAAGGCTTAATTTTAAGACAAATCAATGCCTCTAATAATGATAGGAATAGAATTTATGAAGGTAAGGTCTCTTATAGAAATTACTGTTGATGTTATAGTCTATTGCATTTTACATGTTTATACATGCTAATACTCTACTTAATTGTTTGCTAATGTTCTAAATGAGTCATAATTCTACTGTAATTAACTCAATTTTGTCTTTTAAAGAAACGAGAGAAGTAGATGAATTAATGTTTTGATTTAAACTGACTTTTTGATCTTAATTAATGTTTAATATTAGTTTCACACTGGAATTATGTTGTTTAAATATAAGAAAATGTTTGTATTACAGATTTCCAACAAGGAAATAGACCCTGCATGCTCTAGTTGTCTGTAAAAGTACTCTATATATGTTATGTTTGTATAATTTGTTTAGGATTCATAGAAATAGGAATTCTTAGAAAATAGCTAAATAATTCGGCCCCATTTCTATTGTAAACTAATGTTAGCTAGGATATGTCCAAGAGCTCCCGGAAAATTAGCCCATGCTTCGACTGAAATAAGAGATATTTCAGTTTTGGTTGGGAGGGATGTCGTATGACTTCCGTCATGCTGAAGCCAGTCCGTCATGCTGAAGCCAGAATCTGAAACTTGTAACAAATCTTGAGGGGTAACAGTTAGTCGAGGCCACGGATATTTTATTACATGCCCTCACTTTTATTGAGTTTTGGGTGCCGACCATGTGTTCCCTTGGGACCACCAAGATTTATGGCTAGGCACCTGGAACTAACCGCTGGCGCCATGCACCCCCCCAAGATGCCTACAGGATAAGGGACCCTCGGTCCTCGAAAACACCACAAGTCGTGAAGAGAAACATGTGAGGCTAGAAGTCAAGGGTGAAATAGAATACTCTCCCAATTGTTTTCTGCGGTACAGCCAATGTTTGTAGAAAGTGTCAAGGAGATATATGACCGGACCCCTGAGACTTGGCATCCGACATGGAGTACCTGAGGAGGGTGGGAAAGGCCAAGAAGTTAGCCATTTCCTAAACCGCACGAAACATAAACTTATGTTTCGTACGCAGGTACACGCCCAGGAGAGATGCCCAATAACTCCTCCTCGGAAGTAGGCGGGATTCCACTTTGAACCTGGCGTTGATTAGCTGGACTAGATCTCACTGATTTCATTGGAGAATTGGATGTTAAGCCACGCCCTGCCCCTGGGGGTATTTCAAGAGCCACCCGGGGCAGAGACAGTTAGTTAGAACTTTGCCAGGGGCACGAATAGATCATAGATTGTGATAGTCATAGGGTGGGGGCATTGAGGCGTCGAAGTTGTGTTGTACTCTAGAATAAATATAAGCAAAGGATTCACTGCGTGTCCATTCTTACCTTGTACCCGTCTGGTACTGATAATTATAAGTATATATACGTAGGAGGAAAATCCCTACGTCAGTGGTGACACTCGGTGGGATAATAATCAAAATCCCTACGTCAGTCATTTACAAACTGATTCTGTAAGTCTTTTAAAAAATTACTTTGCAAGTCATTTACAATATAATACTGTAAGTCATTTACAAATCATGCTGTAAATAAATTACAAATCTGAAAGTTATTCACGCAATTAGGATTCAAGTCATTTACAAAATTAGTCAGCAAGTCATTTACAAAATCATTCTGCAAGTCAATAAATTCATTTAGTAAGTCATTCACAAAATTATTCTGCAAGTCATTTTCAAAAATATTCTCTAAGACACGAGTTTCATCGAATCATATAAAAGTAAAATAGGTACCAACACATCAACATAATCAATTATTCTAATGGCAAAATATCATTTATATGCTTTAATCCTTAACTCTCTTAACAGCAAACTCAACATAAAATCCAGAAACCGAAACCAAAATAAGCACTTATGAATTTCTTCAAATCAAAATAGAAATAAAAAGCTACCAATGCAACATCAAACTCGAACATATTTACCACGACTTTTACTAACTGACATAAGCCAAGATGTCTCTCGAACAAAACTCACCACTGACGGCTCCCCGGCTGTCTTCATCTTCAAAGTCATCGAAATTTTCCATTTCATAAGTGATGATGGGTTCTTTGTTAGTAATTCTATGAAATCTACTTGGTAGAACACCCTCAGATACCCTCATGCCCGAGGTACTTCCTAAACTAGGCGGCCTCTCGTCATCCTCCTCATCCGATGATATGGACACAATTTCTGAAGAGTGAGATTAAGGAGGATAGGATATTACTCATAATCATTAACATCTTTACTGGCAATTTTTCCCAACAACTTTGTAATTTCAGATGAAGTAAGCGAGATAATATTGAGAGAATTCGTTCTTGATATGACCTCGTCTTAACTGGAAAGGCAGAGATGCTGCGAGTGGGGTTGGGGGGACATACAATGAATAATAAAATATTCGTCTCTGCCTTAGGACGGCTAAGAGACACAGAATGGAAGAGTATGCTCATTCAAAGCGTAATTTTCGTCGTTGCCTGGGAAGAGTTTGAGTATAAATTTTTTTTTTTTACAACTTTTTGAGTTATTTTTAATTAAATGAAACATGTTACCTCCTTGAAGCTATCAGTGGCCATAACGCTTACAATACATCTTTTTAGCTGATTATCATTAAACTGCAAATTATTAACTCACATTACAGCCGTATTCATTCAAGATCACTGCAGCTGAGTGACATAGAGCATGGGTGGGGAAGAGACAAACGTGAGTTTGATCCCACTGCTGGGCCTTAGCACCCCAGCTCCAACAAGTCTGTGTCCACCCACATGGGTATGGGGATTAATACTGACATAAAACGGAAAAACAAAACCAGTATAAGACCCACTTTTACAAAACGAGGTCAGTCAAGACGAAAATTAATAGAGAAATCGAGGTAAAATGTTACAATTGCTTTTATTAAATAACAGACTAAAGTAAGGTTAAAATAATATTCATTTTCACAAAACGGCCTTAGAAAGACAAGAAAGAAGCATACAGTAAGAGACGAACTAGTTTAAACTTCAGAGAACAATGATAAAAAATGAGTCCATAGGGAAAATGATAAAGTGCAAAACTATATTTAAAATTCTTACTTAACAATACATTCTGATAAAGCCAGCGAAAAAAAAAAACAACAACTTGGCTTTGTCATACCCTCACTCCTTGAGAGAGAGAGAGAGAGAGAGGAGAGAGGAGAGGAGAGAGAGAGGAGAGAGAGAGAGAGAGAGAGAGAGAGAGAGAGAGAGAGAGAGAGAGAGAGAGAGAGAGAGAGAGAGAGAGAGATTTTATTTTATTAATTTATTGCGCCAAGGCGTCAGACATTACATGAATTCATACAAATAATGCTTCAAATGGATACACAATCAAGAATAGAACATAGTTTACAGGGAGGTGTACACATTGATAAAACATTGCTGCATACTAACACACAACTCACAGTATGGCAGCACAGAGTAACATTATATATATATATAGAGAGAGAGAGAGAGAGAGAGAGAGAGAGAGAGAGAGAGAGAGAGAGAGAGAGAGAGAGAGAGAGAGAGAGAGAGAGAGAGAGAGAGAGAGAGAGAGAGAGAGAGAGAGAGAGAGAGAGAGAGAGAGAGAGAGAGAGAGAGAGAGAGAGAGAGAGAGAGAGAGAGAGAGAGAGAGAGAGAGAGAGAGAGAGAGAGAGAGAGAGAGAGAGAGAGAGAGAGAGAGAGAGAGAGAGAGAGAGAGAGAGAGAGAGAGAGAGAGAGAGAGAGAGAGAGAGAGAGAGAGAGAGAGAGAGAGAGAGAGAGAGAGAGAGAGAGAGAGAGAGAGAGAGAGAGAGAGAGAGAGAGAGAGAGAGAGAGAGAGAGAGAGAGAGAGAGAGAGAGAGAGAGAGAGAGAGAGAGAGAGAGAGAGAGAGAGAGAGAATGAATTTAAGTCAAAACGATAAAATCTTACCTGGTTCTTCAAACGCCCTTCCTCTTCCACGACCTTTTCCTTTGGGCTTCTGGGCAGGGGATGCCAGAGTTTTCTTCTCGAGGCCTTTCTTCAAGCCACCACCTGTCTTCCCATGAAACTCCTGTGTAAGGTTTGTTGTCTAAGTTATCCTAACAATTCACTGCTAGCATACACTAAATGACTCAATAAATTATAAACAGTGAATATATACTGTATAACTAAATGGAAGGTTGTCTTACGTTATGTGAACAGATATATACAGAGACGAAGATATAAAGTTTTTCAATTTAATGAGTTAATACAACATGCAGGTCAAGGTTACTGAGGCAACATTTTTAAAATACCTTCTCCCATTCACCATATACACAGAAGCCACAATCTCCCTTGTAAGGGGGTGGCTGAGTAAAAGTACACATTCGCCAGATGCTAATACTATATACCTCAATCACTCCTTTAAGAGAATTGAGGATCAAGAGCAACCACAGTTTCCCCCATCACCCTGCTTGGGTCATCCACAGGGTTACTGGGCAAGAATAATTTGCTGTAAGGCCAAAAAGATAGTTAGTTTACTTCCACTGCTTCATATCAGTGTTTTGATCAATATAACGAAGAAAGAAACTAACACACGTAATGGGAACAGAACTGGTCAAGCAACTTAACTTCTTATCACCAAGATAACATATGCTATTAAATCCAGCTGGAAGGAGCACAACACAATGCAAAAAGTATAAATATTTACCTGTTTATAAAACTGCGTCGATATGATGCTGGCTCCTCTCCCAACGGCCGCTGGAACGGATGATGGCTTGCTCTTGAGAACGGCATTAACGGTAGAGGAAGATATTTTTTTGGCACTGGCAGATAGCTTAACATTACACCTTTGGCATTGGTTAAGGTCGTCGGACGTGTACCCACAATTTGAACATAACGCGGCAGTGCCGGGTATGAACCGAGGCTGGTCATCCTGAAAAGAAAGATGCCACTGGTCTGTAGTTTCATCTCTTTAATAAAATCCAAGATTGAATTGAAGTCAATAACACATAAAGCTAAATGAAATTTTGACCGCAGTTACTCATAGAAGTTTCTACAATTCATCCCATGAAATAACAGCTGCTTCAAGGGGGAAACAAGAGCTGCTACACTGATAATGACAGCCGAGCCAATGATGACAAAACTACTCCAAGGAAACGTAATCACAACTGCTCTACATAAACACTATCTCCTTTTAAACACAACTGCTTCCAGGAAAATCCCACAGCTGATCCAATGAAATAACCAAAGCTATTCCCTTGATGTATTCACAGCTGCTCTACTTAGCCTAACTAGTTATTCACAGAGAATAACTACAAAACTTCCATATAAGAGTGGAACTTCATCCAAGGAAACAGTTCCGAAAGTTGTAAGATTATATTTGCACATAAATCCTTTTATGATTCCTTCAGAACCCATTTTTGCCAATATCAACATCACAAACTGGGTAACTATTTCAAAAGGGGACAATTAAATTTCCAAAACCATGTTTTAAAATCCAGCAGAGCAAAAGAATGCAGTCTAATCTTGTAAAGAGGAGTAATCCCAAGGTGCTCTATGGTTATCTATATTTAAAAAGAAAGTCACATCTAACCAAACCTGACTTGATATAACGGACTGTTTAACTTTACATGAGGTTTTGGGGATTACTCATCTTTACACGATCCAAATGGTCTTCAACAATACAATCATACTCACAGCTTCCTTTTCGGGCGATTGCTCTACAGATGCTGTGGAATGAATGTTCTGTTCTTGAATAGGCGGAGTAGAGGAATCCCCCACAGAAACAACTTTGGAAGAAGGAGAAGGAGAGGGGGCTGGAGACACCTGCATTGGAGACGGACTTATCCTGGTTGTTTCTCTGTCGTTTTTTACTATTAAAATGGAATTGTTGGAAACGCTTGAAATAGGAGATCTGCAAGAAGAAGGACTGCTAGAAACGTTTGCAGATCTGCATAAAAAACGTAAATTAATAATTGGAAATATATACAAAACTTTTTTCTAAACATCCGCAAGGATACATGCATTAAAAGGCCACAGGACACAATGTTGCCATTTTATGCACTATTAATCCCCGTTTGAATGGGGCTCAACACAAGTACGTTGAGGATGGAGAATCAAGGCTGAATGCCCTTCCTAATGTCCTGCACTGAACTTGAACAAAAGGGTTCGTCACTTCCTGCATTGAGTGCTTTAACCACTTCACTTCAGTGGTACCCATATCAGACCACATGACAATAGAATATACAATCCCCCAGAGCTCTGTGGAAAAGACCCAGATAAGCAGTGGCCTTTCTTAAGGATTCGAAACTGTTCTGTCAGGCAGTTAAACTCTTAGAATGTGGGCAATCTGCAGAAAGCATACTGCCATGACTGTGTTTAATTACACACTAACATCCACCCATGCTAAGTGCTTTATATAACACGAGGGGGAGAAAAGATGCAATAAAATACAAGAAAACAGTGGCATGCCAGAGCAAATGTTCTGGTGCCATTTTATTTGCAACAATCGCATAGAAGTCAAATGCAATTCTGATGTCGACTGGGTCCGGTGCATATGCTTTCGATATGACGCAACCTGCCCTCAAGTGATTCAATACACGCAAAATTATAACACTAAGTAACAATATATTAATTTCGGCGGATAGAAGGGGGTTTATGTACAACTCACACAGAGTCAATCTGAGATGGCGCTGATGTACTGATAGCTGGCGTGGAGTTGAGAAGTGTTGGTGTCCCCATGGAACAAGTATATTTTTTGCCATCTTTGATACAATATGTTATCTGCTTGGTGCTGAAATAAACAATAAATTTTATTGTAAAGTTGTTCAAACAAAGTGTTCTTCCATTCCTTCCTCTAATGGCATATTAACTTCTCCAGCCAAGGAATTCTAAATGCTATCTAATTTTTTTAAACATGTCCCATCATATAAAGCTATTGAATCTCACCCTATATAAATATTAATTTTATATTGGATAAAATAATTTATTACTATAGTTCATCTTAAAGCAAGCTAATCAATACAATGAAATTTTCACACACACGCATACATGCATGCACAAACACACCCTGAATGAATGGGCAAATCACTATCCATATTATAATGCGAACGTAAAACTTAAGCAAATATTCAACTATAATCTAACAAATGTTCAATTTCAGTTCAGACCATAAAAGGATGACGAAAGAAACAGAATTACAAAATACTTACTTTGTTTGACGATCTCTATATTCCTGGATGGACAGTTTTTTACTCGGGCTCTGACCCTGTAAAAGGAATATCAATTTTGCTTTACAGAATAAATAGAAATTTATGCATTCATATACCGAGATATTTTTAAATGAGATAATGCATCAAACTGAGCAGACAAAAATGACCTCAACTGTTGTTTATTAATCCCCATTCGAATGAAGGTGGGCACACACAGGTTGGAGCTATGGTATGAAGGCTAGATGACCTTCTTAATGCCTTGCAATGGGTTCAAACAAGGGTTCGTCACTTCCCATGTCGCATATTTTACCCTCTGCACTAACAAATGAAATCAAGTACTTGAGTTTTAGTGTATCAGATTCATTCTCACTTGTGGCAGTTACTTTATGGAGTTGATAATAATTATGGAGGACGTGCCATTTTCCATTCTCTAGGTCATTTTAATAAGCTTATATAAGTAGGGAAAATGTTTTCAATTATACATGTCACTGTTAATCCCCATTCAAGTGGAGGGTGAACACGGACAGGTTGGAGCAGAGGAATTAGGGCTGGATATACAGACTAAAAAAAAGGAGGAATTAAGTTTCCCGCAGCATCAGAGACATCCTTTCAGTCAATGTCAATGAGATACATGAAATTCAAAGCGGAGTTAATGCCATCCCTAATGCTGGGGATATTCCCTTCAGTCACCCCCATATGATGCAGTTTATAGTCTTTAACTTTCCCTAGCTGGGCTTTTTGTTTGGCGTAAGATATTATAATAATAATAATCTAGCTATTTAAAATGGCCCCATTCCCCCTTCCAAGGGGGTGGCCAGGCTAAAGAATGCTTTCATCACAAGCCAAGACACACCTCAATCACTCCTCTTAGCTCCTTGGGAATAATGGGTTTATAATCATAATAACAGAAATAACAAGAACAGCAATAATAATAATATTAATAATAAGTATAATAATAATAATAATAATACCTGAACCTGAATTTCTTGGAATTGATGATCACTGTTATTTGCAGGCGTTGGTACCACTGCAGCATTGCAATTATCAATTGCCTTTGCGATGAACCAACAACCTGAAAAAATGAAATATTACGTAAGCAATACAGCAATAATGGTATAATTTCTGGTTGAAGTTATTATCTTTGCATTACTGGGAACTGAGGAATATAAAGGTTAAAGGTCCTCACTGAAAGGCAGAGGCAAGAGACAGTGACACCACAGAGCCCTATTATATACCTACAGTATAACCAGAGCCAAAGTTCCCTCTCCATGTGGATCCAGTGATCTATACAATGGTAAATAATCAGGTAGGACCTATAGGAAGTCACTGACCACACAATTATTTGATCAATTTTTATTATGAAGTTTAGTTTAAG
>JAXCGZ010017145.1:42500-122007 GCA_037179515.1 Halocaridina rubra | reverse complement strand
TTCAATACCATATGTAAGTGACTCATTGGACGACATGAGTGGGGGCCCTGTTTTCCTATATACCCATATAGCAGCACCTCAAATTCACTTCGATTGTGCATAGGTATATGTGTTCTATAATCACAAAAATTTCTAAACAGCTGTTTTTCAACTTATATACGTGTTCAGTATTAAGAAAGTATTAATGTCTCCAAACAAAAAGGCATAACCTTCCGATAAATATTCTAGAATATTCTGAAGATTAAAAGTACAGAGTAAAAGAACACAAATGGACTTTCAAACACAAACACAGAACATAGAATTAAAATTCGGAGAGCAAATGCGTTCTACTTTTATCAGCAATGCACCCATAAAAAAAAAATAATGGTTAGTATTAGTAGGAATGCCATCTACAAAACAGTTCAAACGGACTAACGTCGTCACATTCTTAAAATTGAGCGTAGCAGTATTTCTTGGGGTAAGCCTACCTGCTGCTGTTGTGTTGCAGCTGCTGCTGCTGCGCGCCAGAGAGAGCCTACTTTATGTTTGGAGCCCATGGGAAGAATGGATGGATAACAAAATGCATAGGTTTCCAACTAATCCCAATATTACTTATGCCGAGATCAAGGTAAGATACTGAAGTTGAATTACTTATTTCACTTTGTATTAATGTCATAATTAAAAAAAAAAACTATTTATTCAGTAATAGGTTTCACAGGGAGTAGTTTGTTGTACTCTAAGTTCAATATAGAGTTAGTTGGTTTTAAGGTCATTAGATTCCTTATTCTAGATAAAAGCCTTTACACCTAGTAGGTTGTCGCAAAAGTCATTAGGATGGATAGGTTTTAGACGAGTTCATAAGGCTAGTTATTTTAGACCATTTGCATTAGGGCTAGCTGGTTTTGAACTATATTATTTATACTATGTAACTGCTAGGATTCTTTTCATTTGTGATTAGGAATAATGACACTTTCATCATTCATTGTAATGAATACAAATAAATGAGCAGAAGGGTCTGCCCCTCTCAATCCTGCCCGCCCCTCTCTCCATCTCAATTTCGTGCTTTTCATCCCATTCTACAGGGTGTCCACAAAGTCTGGGTACATAGGAAATTTCACTATGCAGACCTATTCAATCGAGTTCACCTGAATTTTGTAAAGCGCATCTAATTATGCACTGAAAATGATGGAAATCATATTGAAAATATTATTTATTAAAATGAGATTTTAATAAAATTGTTTTGTTTTAAAAGTATGTGTTAATCTCCTGTGTACCCAGACTTCGTCTGGGTACACAGGAGATTAACACATGCTTTTAAAACAAAACAATTTTATTTAAATCTAATGTTAATAAATAATATTTTCAATATGATTTCCATCATTTTCAATGCATAATTAGATGCGCTTTACAAAATTCAGGTGAACTCGATTGAATAGGTCTGCATAGTGAAATTTCCTATGTACCCAGACTTTGTGGACACCCTGTATTTCCCCTGTTTCCCTCTTCAGTGATGACACCGTCACAGTTTTTCCTCCCCCTTTTCTATCCCATCTAAATGATGATGATGATGATGTAGATAATGATATAAAATTCTATTAGATACAAGGAGATTTTAAACCCTTTCCTGATTATCAGCAATCACATCTTAAAAAGAAACTGCTATTTAAATACAAAGTTTTTTTTTTTTTTTACGTGTGTGTGAGTTGAAT
Source organism: Halocaridina rubra (assembly GCA_037179515.1). Lineage (NCBI taxonomy): Eukaryota > Metazoa > Arthropoda > Malacostraca > Decapoda > Atyidae > Halocaridina > Halocaridina rubra. Next base: position 120,319 of record JAXCGZ010017145.1, on the reverse strand, counting down.
TACCTTGCATCATGCTCGAACTAACTATTTTGCGAATTAGGATTTTGATATGACACTACAACAGCTGTCGTTCCTAAGCTTAACAAAGCTTTATTAACTAAATAATTTAGTAAATAATATTACATGCATCACTGTTTATGCTCAAAGCCCAGTCTATATTTTGCGACATAGACATTTTATTAACTGACATTAAAGCAATAGCTGTCGTGCTAAAAAGTACCAATAGACTGCTCTATTATATTTTATATTCTCTTCATACTCTCCGTAACAATATCCCTCTTAAAATTTGCGAAGAGAAGTGATTAGCAAAAACTATAACTACAGTTTTCGTGCAAAATTACATCTTATTCAGACTGAACGTCAAACACCTCACCTGCATTAGGCTGAAGCGATAAAATTAGTTGTCAGGCTCATTTGCAGATAAAAAATAATCTTTAGATTTTATATTCTATTTATATTGTTTTTCACAAAATCCCCGCCCATATTTTGGGCGATAAAGATTTGTTTGATTAAAAGAATAATGTGGTGGTTTTTTTTATTTTTGATAAGTGTGACACCAGGACGAAAAAAAAAAAAAACTCATCGGGCCTGGGCACGAAGAAAACAATGTAAAGAGAAACAGAGATGTAAAGTATTAAGACTTGTCGGATGTGAAGAGATAATAAGAGATGTGTAACGAATATCCAAGTATATTCGGTGTTGATGTAGGCATAGGAATTTACTTAGTTTTTCAGGCAATTCAAAGAAGTAAAGATCAAACAGTATATTGGAGGGTATTCAATTTCTTCCAGGATGACAAAGACTATCCAGAATGGAATCCAAGTCACTTAGTTGAGCTCTTGGAATCTACTACAACTATTTGTCGCCGTCTCAAAAATATCGGTGGAGAACTCAAATGCAAAGACTGCCAGACTTGCAAAATTGACGGCAACAAATATGTCTGCTTCGACGACGACGTCAGGTAAGTTAGACGGACTTCATATTGTAGAAAATAAATCTGCAAAGCTGAAGAAAAACTTATCACTTCACTTAGGCAAATATTAGTCATCTCAGCTGAAGTTACCGCAATCCATCTAGACTAAGTTTTCTATACTTATCTCTCTGACAAGTAACTAAATCTTAGAGATCACGAATAGCTCTCTCTCATGTTAATAAAAGTAGTAAATAGCTTGAGGAGTATTGACTAGTACACAAATACTTTTCATGAATGCACAGGTGCAAAAAAGCAAGCTCTAGCAAAAAGAAACAATTTTTATTTAATAATCTAAATTAGAGAAGTATTCTTTTATCTTGAACGCTTAAATAAAACAAAATCATTATACCCATTTGCAAATATCTCTCATTAATTCATTTATTTGTTATGATTGTACTTACCTATTTATCTATTTATTTCTTCATTTATTTATTTATCTCCTTATTCCTGAAATTGTTCGGGAATATCCAAAAACTCTCTATGTATAAAAAATAGACAGAAAATATAGAAAAATGAAGAATATCAAATGCTAGGTCTAAAATTCCTGCCTATTTCTTTTCTTCTTAACGCACAAAGGCCCATACCAAAAAACTGTCTCATATACTCCTTCGGTGTTGGTGGCGATACATCATGGGACGAAGCAATGGTTGAATTAAATTGTTCTGTTTATGCATTCGATATGACAACTATCTGGGACAACACAATGTTCATGGAGAATTTCCATTTTTTGGATATTCAGCTGAGTCACGAGAACACTGATGTAAGTTTATCTGAACCATGTTACCCTTATCTTGTCGATAAATAGGGCATAATATTGTACATTGTAAAAAGTTTAGGAAAATCTGACACTTAGAATTATGTGACTGCTACTGTTGGAGAATCATATTCTGAGGTGATAATGTGTGAGGGTTCAGTAAGCAGGGTGAATATCAGGTTGTAATCTAATTATTGTCTGTTTCCAGTCAAAGTTAAACTTAACATCGGGGGATGATCCTAGTAAGAAACCATTAGTAGTGGATATATTCATGAGGTCACTGGAGACTATAAGAGATTTTTTAGGACATCAACACAGAATCATCGACATTCTTAAAATGGATATCGAATATAGCGAATGGCATATATTTGAGGATATCTTTAGCTGCCCCGAAAAAGCTAAGATCCTGGATGATGTAAAACAAATTGCTCTCGAGGTAAGTTAAATAAAATTTGTACAAAATAAGTTCCGGTACGAAAACATCGCCGAAGCTCTAACAAAAGGGTCTCAAAGTAAGAGAGTAAAAGGGAGAAGGTTAGTATGTTTGTGACGTGAGAGAGGGATATATTAGTTTTGAGTGAAATAATTATGAGTGTTTTTACTCGGCTGCACCCTCACAAGGGGGATAATAACCCTTTTACATAGAAACATAAATTTTTTTTTGGAGAGATTTAAAAATTTATAGCAACACTATTGTTATAGAAGTGACAGATAATTTGCTCAAACAAATGACATATCACTAAATTTGTATTTAATTAAGCTTAATAATTAATCCATCTGCTGAGGGAGCAAGTCAACTCAACCCCCTATTAATGGAAAAAGTTGGTAATAGCTAGGCGCTCAGCCACTTAGCTTTATAGCCATAATAGACAATTTCAAGAGGTTAACGAAAAACACAGTGTCTCATTTTACGCATGGGATTAGCCGCAGATATAGAATAACGTTGCATAAATTTTTAAGTTAATGTAAAAATCGCGCGCACACACAGACACAAAGTATATTGCAAAGTTAAGGAGAATCTACTGAGAAAACACGTTTCTCTTCATTCGGAGTCTTTCAGCTTTCTCTCAGTGAGACAACGTAGCTTCCGAAAAAGCAGGTATATGCTACCAAGCTAACTAGAATTTTACTAGGTAAGCCTAATCTTACAATAAAGAGGTCTGGGTAGATTGCATTATGTAGATTTTCAAAAGTCATTGGTACAGTCCCACATGAGAGGCTAATTAAGCAGCCGCAAGTAATGACTAGAATAGGTGGAAATGCCTTGGAGTAGATAAATTCTTACTTAAAAGGAAGGGAAATGAGGGTTAGAATAAGACACTAAGTGTCTGACTGGAGAAGGTTTGTATTGGGGTTCCAAGAGAATCAGTTTAGGGCCACTTTTGTTCCTTGTATGTGTAAATGACCTGCCGAAGTCTATAAATGAACGTCTAAATATGTTTGGAGATGATGCAAAAATTATGAAGAGAATAAAAACGTGAACAATGGTGGAGAACTTCAATAACGCCTTATTGATCTGCATGAGTGGTGATATAAGTGGTGAATGAAATACAATACTTCAAAGTTGAAAATAATGAGATTGTACAAGAGAACAAAAAGGCTCAAATTTGGGTATTTAGTAGCAGGCGCAGAACTTCATAAGACAGAGAATGAAAGAGATCTAGGTAAACATACTGGCAGATTTGTCACGGAAAATGCATATAAATGGTACGGAAAAGGCAGCATATGCTCTCATTGCAAAACTAAGGGTGATCTTCAGGTAAATGGACAAGGTAATGTTCAGATATATTTATGTGCCTTATGTGAGGCCAGAGCTTGATATGTAATGCCCTTTCGGAATCCACTCCTGAAAAAACATTAAATTGGGGGAAGTTAAAAATCTTGCTATGACGCTGGTAAAAAAAAAAAAAAAAAATCTCAGTTATGAGGCATGGATGAGGTAGTTAGACTTACTATCTCTTGAAGCTAGAAGGAAGATGAGGGTTATGGTAAAGGTTTTTAGATTCTTTAATGGTTTTGACAGAGTGGACAAGGAAGGATATACTAATATGGTGGCTCAGAAATTAGGGGTCATAGCTTGAAGCATTGTAAGAAGACTTATTTGCAGGATTTAAAGAATTCCTTTATTGTGTAAGAATAATTGATAATTGGAATTCTCTTAGTAAAGAAACAATATATGGTAAACACATTCATAGTTTTTAGGATAGATATAATAAATGTCAGTGAGTTTTGGTGTAACTTAGAATAGTTATAGTTAGATATTAATTGTTGCCTGTGGTAATGGTTTCTTTAATGCTTTTGATTTGGTTTGCATTAACGAGGTTCAGGCAGTATAATATGTCGCTATGTTTATACAATACAATGGTAACAATGAGTGGCATGCTGATGGGAATGAGGAAGGGTTGCGCTGAGGGTGACAGGCGTGAAGGCATTTTTGGCGGGAGATAGAGGTGAGAAGAGAGATTATTAAAAATTTGTGTTGAATTTTGTCTGACACTTCCTTGGTTTGTGTTGGTTTCTTTGGTTACTCAGGTCAGTTTTTATTTTTCTGTTCACAGTGGACTGTGATAACTAGTGCTTTGTATCTTTTATTTCTGGACCAGTTTCCATGGTGAGTAGTCAGTTTTCTGCCCCTTCATTTTCTTGCTTCACAAACTATCTAGGCTATTGAATGTCATGGCGGCAAAGGGCTAATATCATGCTGAGATTCTGAAATCATATGATGGGAAGGGAGATGCTGTTGCGTGGTTAAAGAAGGGGAAATAGTGGCAAAATAGACAGATATTAAAGATTTGGCTATCTTTATACTTTTATTTCTGGAAGGGGATGCATTAGCACTATATATGAAGATGGATGAAAGGGATCAATCAGATGTTGATAAGATCAAAAGTATATTGCAAGAAGCTTTTACGCAGGGCGTGTTTGATGCTTTTGGAATATATAAAAGGATGCGGTGGTTAGGGGAACAAATAGATGTATTTGCTAATGAAATAAAGGATTAGCTGGGTTGGTTGGGTAGACTGTGGTAGGCTTGAAGAAAACTGTAAAGTTAGGATTTGTGACTGGATTCCCGGACTGAATATCAATGGAATTACAACAGATAAAGGATATTGAGTCAATGGGTATGGATAATTTATTAGCTAGAGCTAGAGTCTTGACAATAGGAGGAGGTAAAGGAGTAGTGGCGGAATCTTGTAAAGGACTGACTGCAGTGGAAATTCAGCAGACATCCTGACACCCAGCGTGATATGTTGTGTGGCAGAAAGGAAGAGAAAAGTAGGTTTGAGGGCCGATGTTTCACAAGTGGAGGTCCACACATGGCAAGGGAGTCTAAGGAGCCAAACCCAGACATCATCTGCTACCGCTGTGGAATACCAGGTCATATCGTAATCAGGGAAACTATCAAAGGGGGGCAGTTGCACTGAAGGATACCCCTTCGGTTCAGTAAGACAGTTCCAAGTAGTTTACTGGTGGTAGAGGTTTTGGTAGGTGGAAAGAGGCAAGGGCATTAGTGGATCTGGCTGTTAGACCATTGTGATGGTTGCTCGAGTAACTGGAAAGTGTTAAGAGGGAGAGGAAATGAGTTTGGTAACTGTCGATGGAAGATAAATTAGGTGTGAGGGTACCCGAGAAGTGGAGTGATAATACAGGGTATCCGATTATGAATCAGAGCCCTTGTTCTTAGTACAGTTATTGTTGGGATTGAGATAGTACTATGGATGGATGTGATCAGTCAGTTTGGTGCAGTGACATTTCTGATTGGAAGGAGATAAGTTTGGTCAGGGTGAAGTCTGCTCAAGCGTGCGAGGGAGGAAGCTAAATGCACAGAGCAGTGGGAAAAGATAGAGGAGTTGGCAAGGCAATTGAGGCTGCTGAAACAAAGTTTGCCTAGGTGGAAGAGGATAGCTTTGGTAAGCAGAATTACAGGGTGAAGCACCACCATACACCTCTTCCGGTCAGAGAGGAAGTTGAGTAACATAAGGATGTGGTTAAGAAAGGTATCTTAAAAGGGGCTGCACTGTTATAAATTGAGGACAAGGATTTTGTTGCAGTATTTGGGTTCCTTTTAACCTTCTGTGGTGTAGTGGTAGCGCCTTGACTTAGTAATCAAAAGTCCTAGGTTCGAGTCCCGGTGGGGTAAAAAAAATGATTCATGTTTTCACATATGTAATGTGCTTATTTGATAATTTCATGGCCCGAATGAGATTGGGATTTGAATTAAATGCTAAAATGAAGCCACGAGTGAGGTTGGGGAATCTGTAATATGAACATAGTGGCATTCAGTTAGAATGCGTTCATTCCTAAGTATAGCAGATATAAGCTATAAGGTTGGGTTCCTTTTAACCTTCTGTGGTGTAGTGGTAGCGCCTTGACTTAGTAATCAAAAATCCTAGGTTCGAGTCCCGGTCGGGATAAAAAAATGATTCATGTTTTCACATATGTAATGTGCTTATTTGATAATTTCATGGCCCGAATGAGATTGGGATTTGAATTAAATGCTAAAATGAAGCCACGAGTGAGGTTGGGGAATCTGTAATATGAACATAGTGGCAATCAGTTAGAATGCGTTCATTCCTAAGTATAGCAGATATAAGCTATAAGGTTGGGTTCCTTTTAACCTTCTGTGGTGTAGTGGTAGCGCCTTGACTTAGTAATCAAAAGTCCTAGGTTCGAGTCCCGGTCGGGGTAAAAAATGATTCATGTTTTCACATATGTAATGTGCTTATTTGATAATTTCATGGCCCGAATGAGATTGGGATTTGAATTAAATGCTAAAATGAAGCCACGAGTGAGGTTGGGGAATCTGTAATATGAACATAGTGGCATTCAGTTAGAATGCGTTCATTCCTAAGTATAGCAGATATAAGCTATAAGGTTGGGTTCCTTTTAACCTTCTGTGGTGTAGTGGTAGCGCCTTGACTTAGTAATCAAAAGTCTTAGGTTCGAGTCCCGGTCGGGGTAAAAAATGATTCATGTTTTCACATATGTAATGTGCTTATTTGATATATATATATATATATATATATATATATATATATATATATATATATATATATATATATATATATATATATATATATATATATATATATATATATATATATGTTCAGATATTCTGCAACTTAAAAAAGGAAAGCAAAAGATATGGCGGGCCAGGCCTGGAAGCAAATGCATTGTGACTTCATTCATAATAGGAAAATGCGGGTCGTTTACTCCTGTGTTGGAATTCTACATATAGTGTAATAGATAAATGAATGAATGAATGAATAAATAAATAAGCCGTAAATGTTTACTTCCATATTCCTGTGAGAGACACTGTAAAAACAATTTCATTAACTCGCTTTTCACTTGGAGGTGAACTAACATGTATAATGTTTTATTTCATAAAATATTTTCCTAACTGAAGCTGTGAAAGTAAACATCTATCAGATGAATAAATAAATAAATAAATAAGTAAATAAAACACACATTCCAAACTTACTAAAACATATCAATGGCCTGAAATGTCTATAATTTACCACAGGTTCATTTGCGAGATTTAAAGAATGCGACAGTAGCTGAACGTGTGGCTGGAGGACGAAGTTTTGAGAGTGTTCTGCGAAAGTTGTATGATAGTGGTTTCCAGTTAGTTCATTCTGAGCTAAATACCGCTGTGCAGGTAATATGCAAGTATTCTCATAGTTTGCACAACTCTTTTCTTTTTCCTTATCTATTAAAATGCATGTGTATTTACAAACGTTCTTTGCTCTTTTTGTTATTGACTTATATATATATATTTTTTAATTCTTAGTGCCTTGTGGTGGCGGGCACAGCATCAAAGAATAGCCCCAACGTATTCCCTGCGTGTCGTAAAAGGCGACTAAATATGGACGGGGCGAGGGGACTAGGAATCCCCCCCCCTTGTATTAACCTCCTGCGAGACGATAAAGAAAAAAGGGACTAGAGGGGAGAATAACTTCTCCCCAAACTCTAGTTTTGGGGTGTCTAAATGTGCGTAGTTGTAGTATGATAGAGAGCAAAAGATGTGAGATTGGATATATGTTTGGTAGGAGGAGGATGGATGTATTGGCATTGTGTGAGACGAAGATGAAAGGAAAAGGAGAAGTGGCATTTGGTGATGTGACAGGTAGGGTGTCTAGGGTTGAAAGGGGGAGCGCAAGAGAAGGTGTGGCATTATTGCTGAGTGAATGGATGGTAAATAAGGTGGTGGAATGGAAAGAAGTGTCATCTAGGCTGATGTGGGTGAGGGCTAGGATAGGTAGGGAATGTTGGGCTTTTGTTAGTGCGTATGGGCCAGGATGTGAAAGCGGTGAGGAAGAGCGGGATGAATTCTAGAATGAGTTAATTAAGTGTGTGGATGGTCTGAGTAGAAGGAACTGTGTAGTTGCGTTGGGTGACTTGAATGCCAGAGTGGGTGATGGAGAGGTAGAAGGTGTTGTAGGAAAGCATGGGGTACCAGGTGGGAATGAGAGTGGCAAGAGACTATTAGATATGTGTGTGAAGCTAGAGTTGGTAATAGGTAATAGTTTTTTCAAGAAGAAGTTAATACATGGATGAGAGTGGCAAATGGAAGAGTGAAAGAAAGAGCATTGATGGATTATGTGTTGGTAGCAAAGAGCATGATTAGTAGAGTGAAAGATGTGCATGCATTTAGGTGTGTGGCTGCTGGGATGTCTGATCATTTTTTGGTTGAAGCAAAAGTGGTAGTAGCAAAAGAGTGGGGAAATAGAGTGGGGGGGATGTAGAAGGGAAATGGTGAAGGTTGAAGAGTTGATAGAGCCAGCGAAGAGACAGGAATATCAGGACAGGTTGAAAGTGGCATATGACAGGGTGAAAGAAAGCGAAGTTGAAGTTAGGGAGTTAGAGTAGGAATGGGAGTTGATGAAAGAATGTTTTGTGGGACATGCAAGTGATGTGTGTGGAAAGAGATTTGTTGGAGGTGGTATGAGGAGGGGCAGCGAGTGGTGGAATGAAGGGGTGAAAATGAAGGTGGAAGAGAAAAAGAGGGCTTTTGAGGAATGGCTGCAGTGTAAAAGTAGGGCAAAGTATGAAAGATATAGGGAGAAAAATGTGGAAACCAAGCGGAAGGTAGACTAAGAGAAGAGGTTGGCAAATGTTAGGTGGGGACAGGATTTTAGTAGGTCATATGAGGAAAATAAAAAGAAGTTTTGGAAAGAAGTGAAGAGAGTAAGGAAGGGTGGATCAAGGATGGAAGAGACAGTGAAAGATGTGAATGGACAGATGATAAGAGGGAACGATGCAAGGAAAAGATGGGCAGAATATTTTGAGTGCTTGCTGAATGTTGATGAAGGTAGAGAGGCAGCTACTGTGGCAGTAGGGGGTGTTCAAGTGCCAGTAATGGGAGATGAAAATGAGAGAGAGAGATTACAGGAGAGGAAGTGAAAAGGGCATTGTATGAAGCAAAAGCAGATAAAGCACCTGGAATGGATGGTGTGAGAGCGGAGATATTGTAAGAAGGGGGTGTGACTGCATTGGAATGGTTAGTGAGAGTGCTTAATATATGCTTTATGTTGTCATTGGTGCCAGTGGAATGGGTATTGTATGTATAGTGCCCCTATACAAAGGTAAGGGAGATGTGTATGAATGCAGTAATTCTAGGGGTATAAGTTTGTTGAGTGTGGTAGGAAAAGTGTATGGTAGGATACTGGTTAATAGGATTAGGGATAAGACAGAAAATGTGATCACAGAAGTGCAGAGTGGTTTTAGGAGAGGTAGAGGTTGTATAGATCAGATTTTTATAGTTAGGTAGTTATGTGAGAAATATTTAGCAATGGATAGGTAAGGATGTGTATTTTGCTTTTTTGGATCTGGAGAAAGTGTATGATAGAGTTGATAGAGAGACAATGTGGAATGTTTTGAGATTATATGGAATTAATGCTAAATTGTTGCATGCAGTGAAGAGTTTGTATGAGGGCAGTAGAGCTTGTGTTAGGGTAGAGAATGAAGTGAGTGAGTGGTTTCCAGTGAGTGTGGGACTGAGACAGGGATGTGTGATGTCACCATGGCTGTTCAATTTGTATATTGATGGAGTCGTAAGAGAGGTGAATGAGCGTGTGTGTGGTCGAGGTTTGAAAATGGTGGATGGGGATGATAACGAGTGGGAGTTGAATCAGTTGCTGTTTGCAGATGATCTGTGTGGTGGCAGATTCAGAGGAGAAGCTGTGTGAGAGAAGGAAGTTGCGAGTGAATGTGGGAAAGAGTAAGGTTATGAGGTGTACAAGAAATGAGGATGGTGCTGGATTGAATGTTATGTTGAATGGAGACACACTTGAGGAAGTTGATCAGTATAAGTATTTAGGCTCGGTTATAGCTGCAAATGGTGGAGTGGAAGCAGATGTGTGTCACAGAGTGAATGAAGGATGTAAAGTGTTGGGTGCGTTGAAAGGAATGATTAAGAATAGAGGGTTGGAAATGAATGTTAAGAAAGTTTTGCATGAGAAAGTGGTTGTGCCAACTGTGATGTATGGATCAGAGGTATGGGGTATGAAAGTAAGTGAGAGACGGAAACTAAATGTGTTTGAGATGAAATGCCTGAGGAGTATGGCTGGTGTATCTCGGTTGGGTAGGGTTAGGAATGAAGTGGTGAGAGCAAGAATGGGTGTGAGGAGAGAAATTGCAGCCAGATTAGATATGAATGTTCTGAGATAGTTTGGCCATGTGGAAAGAATGGATGATGAAAGACTGCTGAAAAAGGTGATGACTGCGAGAGTTGATGGGAGAAATACTAGAGGGAGGCCTAGGTCAGGGTGGATGGATGGAGTATGGAGAGCCCTGAATGATAGGAGGATGGATGTGAGGGAAGCAAGCAAGCGTGCTAGAAATAGGAATGTGTGGCGAGCGATTGTGACACAGCTCTGATGGGCATCTGTTGTTACCACGGAGCTACATATCACAAAGGTAGCCCTGTGGTAGGGGTAGTAGGGGAGTTGGCAGTTGTGAAGCGACACAGATTGTGGAAGAGCCGGGAGGATGGGCCGTGGCACTCCAGCAGTGCCATCTGAACGGTCGCTAGCTCCCTTGTCATTCCCCATAGAGCAAAGTAATCCCCTTATTGTTTTCTTTTTTTTTTATGTCCGCTACTCCCCAATTAAAGGAGGGAACAGCCAAGGTAGATAGATAGATTAATTCTTAAGTCATGTAATTGTTTATTTATTTTTCTTTTAATTTATGTACTTTTTTCTTTAATAGATCTCCGAATGCATAGAGTGGAACTTAATCATCTTCCTCTTTCAGGTTTATGCTGAAGTTCGAGGGCAAATCCTTCCTCTTTATAGAGAATTACTTCTGATTAATCGCCAGAGAGGGTGGAAGTGGTTGATATGATCAGAGAAACGTAGTAATTCACATTATAACTTGCAGGAAAATACCCAATTCATAACGATAAGTAATTATAAATATATGAAAAATTCAATGATTAAAATGGGGTTAAGATTTGAGGGTGCCAAAGTGGTGTGTGAATATATGACACATAATGTTTGCGTATTAACTCTTACGTCATCGACAATGTCCATGGGTATATGGGTTTGCTATTTTTCTAAATAGCCCTTTTGGAGATCACAATGCTACCTTTGACTCATTTTTACGGATAGATACCCTTCTAAAAAGACAACCTTCTCCTGTGTTCCGAGATTGAACCCAGCACGGAATTGTGCCCATTTGCTCGGCCAGTAGCTGGGCAGTTACTAATCAACTAGACCATGTGAAAAATTCTGAACGAAAACAGTATAAAAACTTGCGAAGAAAATTGAAATATGTCATTTTTCAGAAGGCCTTTGAAAATCTGATTGTACCCTGCATGTAGACTCGTTATACTGTTTGTATATATATATATATATATATATATATATATATATATATATATATATATATATATATATATATATATATATATATACACATGGAAGGAAAAGCCCATTAAATAAAGCAACGAAAAAATATATATAAAGTATTTATTAATTTCGTGACCTAAACTGGTCACCTTCTCAAAGTACACTTTGAGAAGGTGACCAGTTTAGGTCACGAAATTAATAAGTACTTTATATATATATATATATATATATATATATATATATATATATATATATATATATATATATATATATATATATATATATATATATATATATATATATATATATATATATATATATATATATATTCGTTGTTTTATTTAATGGGCTTTTCCTTCCATTTTAGACTGTATGTTAACAGTTTAGTGTTATTAATTTACATATATATATATATATATATATATATATATATATATATATATATATATATATATATATATATATATATATATATATATATATATATATATATATATATATATATATATATATATATATATATATATATATATATATATATATATATATATATATATATATATATATATATATATATATATATATATATATATATATATATATATATATATATATATATATATATATATATATATATATATATATATATATATATATATATATATATATATATATATATATATATATATATATATATATATATATATACGTAGTCGCCGTGGCTCAGTCGGTAGCGTCTCCGACTCTGAGGCGTCAGGTCGAGGGTTCGCGCCCCGTCACGGTCTGAGGTTAGCAAAGGCATGCACTCAGCGTAAGGATTACATCTGCCAAAACAAGTCCTTCGCAAGAAGGCAACCGTCCTAGCCCTTGGTTGATAAGGGAGTCCGTGACGTAAAACCGGAACAACATATATATATATATATATATATATATATATATATATATATATATATATATATATATATATATATATATATATATATATATATATATATATATATATATATATATATATATATATATATATATATATATATATATATATATATATATATATATATATATATATATATATATATATATATATATATATATATATATATATATATATATGTATATATATATATATATATATATATATATATATAAATATATATATATATATATATATATATATATATATATATATATATATATATATATATATATACATATAAATATATATATATATATATATATATATATATATATATATATATATATATATATATATATATATATATATATATATATATATATATATATATATATATATATATATATATATATATATATATATATATATATATATATATATATATATATATATATATATATATATATATATATATATATATATATATATATATATATATATATATATATATATATATATATATATATATATATATATATATATATATATATATATATATATATATATATATATATATATATATATATATATATATATATATATATATATATATATATATATATATATATATATATATATATATATATATATATATATATATATATATATATATATATATATATATATATATATATATATATATATATATATATATATATATATATATATATATATATATATATATATATATATATATATATATATATATATATATATATATATATATATATATATATATATATATATATATATATATATATATATATATATATGCACAGTGCTCCCTCATTTATCGCGTGGGTTCGGTTCTGGGACCGGCCGCGATAGGTGAAAATCCTCGAAGTAGGAGCACAATATATACATAAGTATTTTACATATATTTTTACCTTTACTGTACAAACCCTCCCTGCACTGTTAACAAACCACGCTTTACTTTATTAACAACGGCGTGCAAGCATAAATTTACATGAAAGTGATAGGTAAGCTTACCGTGAATGAGGTAATGATGATGTGGACATACTCCATTGCCAAATACTCCACTGCCAATGACAGTTTTACGGCTGCTTTTTGCCAGAGAAGAACATGGTAATGGGGAGCTGCTGTCGCTGTTTCTTCTTTTGTGTGAAGATGGTCTTGTAAGGAGTCATGGCATCGTTGATAATATTGCAGAAGGTCACCCAACGAACCATATTATTGTCATGCTTCTGCGACAGTTGTTGGAGTTATTTCACATGTTTATACATGGCTGCCAGATGTTTGAGTGTAAGGCCAGGTTCTTCGACTTCTTCGTGCATTTCCTCTGGTTGTTCTTCTTCCTCTTCTTTGCTCGCTGATTTTGTCATTTCCTCCAAGTGTTCATCAGTCAAAGGCTGTGAGTGGCAGTCGATCAGTTCATTCACATCTTCGTGAGTCATATCTTTAAAGCCTTCCCCTCCTTTGGGCCACAATTTCTTCCAGTTGGCATTGATTGTGACCGGCTTCATCTCTTTGATTGCATTCTGAATATTTTGAAGGCATGTAGCAATTGTGTAGTAACGCCAGTACGTCTTCAGTACAAATTCTTAGTCTGCATGCATGGACTCAACCAGGTTCGCCAGGGCATTTCGTGTGTAGAGGGCCTTAAATGCATGAATAATGCCTTGATTCATAGGGTGAATCAGTGATGTCATATTTGGTGGCAGGAACTCTACTTGAACACCGTCATATTGGAGACCAGTTGCGTGTCAAGATAAACTTTGACCCAAGGGATAAAGCATTGGTGAAGCCAGTCTGATGTGAGGCTTTTCGTGATCCAGGCCTTAGGGTTATGCATCCAATACACTGGCAGTAGATTCTTGTTTTTGTTCTATAAAGCCCTAGGGTTCTTAGACTTGTAGATAAGCCCAGGCTTTAACGTGAAGCCCCCAGCATTCTCACACATGACAAGGGTAATGCGGTCATTGTGCGCTTTAAATCCCGGGGCTTTAGCTTCTTCCTTGAAGAGAAAAGTGAGAGACGGCATTCTCTTCCAAAATAACCCAGTCTCATGCATGTTTCACACTTGCTCAGGAGCATATTTGCCTTCCTCAATAATTTTCTTGAAGTCCTTCTTTACATATTCTTCAGTTGCAGCTGTATCTGCAGAAGCAGCTTCACCATGCACCGAAACACTATTTGGGCCATAGCGTTTTTGATATTAGGCGAACCATCCCTTGCTTGCAAAGAACGATTGTTTCCTCGGTGGAGAATCGCTGGAGGGTCCTGGTTGTGGGTCGTTGATATCTTCTTCTCTCTCCTCCTCCTCACGGTTGCCACTGTCATCGCCAGTTTGTTTGCAGTGAAGGTCTCATACAACTTATTTGCCTTTGTTTGTATGATATTGGTGTCTAAGCTGATGTTCTTCTTCCTGCAATAAGCAATCCACAGGTTCAAAAGCAGATTCCATCAGCACTATTATCTTATTGCGAGGTGGTACGACCCTCTTCACTGTTTTACTAAAAGATATAGTCGCTGTTTTCCTAATATTTGCCTCGCTCTTTTTGATGTATCAAACAGTATATTCGTTGATGCCGAAATGGCGGCCGACATCCGCGAACCTTTTTCCTTCCTTCAGCATATCTACAGTTTTACCTTTTCTGTTATGGTCAACATTTTCCTTTGCCGCTTAGGCTTACTACCAGAAGCCGTAGAAGGTGAAGGACACTTGGGAGGCATTGCAGAGGTTGAAATATTAAAAGTTCACAAAATCACAAGCACAACGTATTAAGAAGCACAACGTGAACGCCGGACACGTGAGTAGACTGAACGGGTGAGACGAGAAAATGGGGGATGCTGGGAGAATGAAACTTCAATCAAAAAGCCAATCAGACCCCATGATATAGAACATACAGAAAAACATTTCTGTGATTCGTCGTCTCCCACTCATCAGCCAATAGCATCCCATGTACTATTTCATGTAGGTGCGACCCTTTGCATTTTCCAAGACACCAATACAGTGTAAGCTATCGTGCAATATTTTACATGGTGCAATACTGTGAGTTCCATGTTTAAACTTATGTTTTTTACTATTTTTTACTTTTTTATTATTCTTAGGCTAGGAAATACTTTTCTTACCAATAAAATAATGAAAATACTGGAAGTTTTAATATATGCCAGCTCAAGTAGGTGCGACCCTTTTCATTTTCCGAAACGCCGATACCGGTATCATATTTTACATGGTGCAATACTGTGAAATACATGTTTAAATTTATGTTTTTTACTATTTTACTGTTTTATTATTCTAAGGCTAGGAAATACTTTTTTTATCAGTAAAATAATGAAAATACTGGAAATTTTTATATGTGCTAGCTCACGTAGGTGCAACCCTTTAGGCTTTCCGAAACGCCGATGCCGGTATCGTACTTTCTATACTGCAGAGTTAAATGTTTATATATATGTTTTTTACTATTTTTTACTGCTTTATTATTCTTAAGCTGGGAAATACTTTTTTTTTATCAATAAAATGATGAAAAACAAATTTTCAATAAAATAATGAAAATACTGTAAATTTTAATATTTCCACATAGCGTGAATTCTCGCATATACCCAGACAAAAAAAATCTCGCCAAAAAATATTAAAACCGCGATGCACTGACTTCGCAAAAGGTGAACCGCGATATAGCAAGGGTTTACTGTATATATATATATATATATATATATATATATATATATATATATATATATATATATATATATATATATATATATATATATATATATAAACTTTATTACAAGGCAGTGGCAGAAAAAATAATACATTGGTGTATGATTATATATATATATATATATATATATATATATATATATATATATATATATATATATATATATATATATATATATATATATATATATATATATATATATATATATATATATATATTTATATATATATATATATATATATATATATATATATATATATATATATATATATATATATATATATATATATATATATATATATATATATATATATATATATATATATATATATATATATATATAAACTTTATTACAAGGCAGTGGCTGAGAAGATAATACACTGGTGTATGATTATATATATATATATATATATATATATATATATATATATATATATATATATATATATATATATATATATATATATATATATATATATATATATATATTACCTTAACACAGTGCCGTATCCGCTCGGACGTGGGCCACCATGGATCGCCATGCTTCTGTCTGACTTTCCATGGTTGTTTCTTGGATGTTACGTGGTGGGGCTCCAGTTCTCTTTCACGCTGCAATTATCGGTTGCAGACCTACCCTTTGCCCAAATAGATTTCCTACAAGGCTGTAGTGACTGTGCTTATCTGAAGGCGGCACATATTTGCCTTGTCACGATATCGTCTTAGACTTGGAGCATTTTATTTGTAAAAAGGTGTCACCCCTTCTACTACTTCGTCTGTTAATATCGCCGCTGTTGGTTTGGGACTGCTTATTCGTCTGGCTATTGCCAGCTCATTTCACACTAATCAACATACCTGTTGACTATTCACAATCCACCACCTGTGACCCGCCTTCTAGCCTACAGGTTAGCTGAAAGATTTATATATATATATATATATATATATATATATATATATATATATATATATATATATATATATATATATATATATATATATATATATATATATATATATATATATATATATATGATATATATAATATATAAAATATATAATATATATAATATTTTTAATAGTGCCAGCCATATAAAAGTATCGATCCCTATCCCCTCTCTCATAACCATGAAGGAATTTAAAAACTGTCACCATTTCCCCCCTAAATCTTCTAGCTTCGAGTGATGGGAAGTCTAATTCCATCAGCCTCTTATCATAATTGAGATTGTGTTTTTCTGGCACCAGTTTCAAGGCATGTCTTTGAACTTTTTCGAACTTAACTACGTGGTTTTTCAAGTGCGGATTCCAAAAGGGGGCTGCATATTCAAGCTTTGGCCTCACATAGGTTACATAAATATTTCTGAACATTTCCTTGTCCATGTGCCAAAAGGCTACCAATATATTTGCTAAGAAAGCATTGTTGCCCTAACTATGCAAATTTATATGCATTTCTGGAGACAAATCGACCAGTATGTTTCCTCCTAGATATCGCTCATTCTCTATCTCTTGAAGTTCTGCTCCTGCCACCGAGTAGTCAAGCTTGGGCTTTCTTGCACTTGTACCCATTCTCATTACCTTACATTTCGAAGTATTGAATTTCATTAGCCACTTTTCTGACCACTCATGCAGACTATTTAGATCTTCCTGAGGTTCTCTACCTTTGTTCTCCTTTCCTACTTTTTCCCAATACTTGCATAACTTGTAAACATATTCATGAATGAATTTACAGACTCTAGTAGATCATTTACATATGCAAGGAACAAAAGTGGCCCTAAAACTAAGCCTTGTGAAACTTCACCACTAACTATTCTACAGTTAGACTCTGAGTTCCTTACTCTAACTCTCTGTTCCCTTTCTTCTAAGTAAGTTTTTATCAATTGCAATACATTTCCACCTATTCTTGCCGTTGCTTGCAGTTTCTTAATAAGTCTCCTGGAAGTCTAGGAATATGCAATCTGCTCAGTCCTCTCTTTCCTGTAAGATTCGGCTTACCTCATCATAAAATTCTAATAAGTTTGTTACAGTTGATCTACCTTCTCTGAAGCCATGTTGTCTCACTGACAAAAAGTTGAAGTATTCTAAGTGAAGAGAGATGTGTTACCTGAGTAGTTTCTCCATAACTTTACAAACTATGCTGGTCAAAGAAACTTGCTTAAATTTAATTACTTGATACAATATTTCTGTCTTATTATTATACTTAGTGATGTTAATGATAACAATCATAACAGAAAGTTATTTAGATTTATTCAACACAACCATGGAACCAGAGATAACAATATAAATTTTATATGTCCACAGCAGAGAACAACCTTGTACAAATTTTCTATTCACTGTTTTGGCCCAAAATGTTGGAATGCATTACCAGAAGATTTAAAAACAATAACTGGCATAACTTTATTTAAAAAGAAACTCAAACAGCATTTATTTACTAGGCAAAATCAAACAGCTGTTGAATAATAATTAATACAGTATTGGTGCATCATTATGTCCAGCTTAAGGTCAGGCTACTGTTTTGTTTTATTACAAGACAAGTGTGAGATTGATATATTGGAGCTTTTGTTAACTATTGCCGTCATACATTAAATTATGTGAAATGTATATTAAACTGCCTGCCAAGGAGCTCTTGCTCAGCAGACTGGTGCCTCTGAATATGAAGTACTTTATTCCTGTATGTATACTGAATATTTGGCAATAAAATCTAAGACTGTGACTATCACTATGACTCTAACCCTCTGTTCCCTTCCTCCCGAGTACGTTTTTATCCTTTCCAACCATTCCCACCTATTCTCGCCATTGTTTCTTAATGAGTTTCCCGTGTGGAAGCGTATCAAATGCCTTCTGGAAGATTAAGAATATGCAGTCTGCCCAACCCTCTCTCTCCTGTAAGATTCGGCTTACCTCATCATGAAATTTTTATAAATTTGTTACTGTTGATCTACCTTCTCTAAAGCCATGTTGTTTCACTGACAAAAAGTTGAAGGATTCCAAGTGAAGAGAGATGTGTTTTCTAAGTAGTTTCTCCATAACTTTGCAAACTATGATGGTCAAAGAAAAAGGTCTATGGTTTAGAGACACATCTCTCCTTCCCTTTTTGAAGATAAGTACCAGGTTCACTTTTTTCTTGGAATCTCCCATGATTTCAGCAACTTTTCAAATATGATACAAAGTGCCATCGATATTGATTTAGTGCACGTCTTTAGTGCATAAGAGGAGATATAATCAGGATCTGTAGCTTTATAGGCATCTAACTCCATGAGCACTTTGCATACCTCTATGGCTTAAAAGATTATGTTCTCTAATACCGGTTCATGGGCTCCTGTCTCTGCAATATGAGGGCGTGGGGTATTTTCTAATGTAAATACAGACTGAAACTCCTTGTTCAAGTTTTCACAGATCTCTTCATCTGTCTCAGTGAAGCTTTCATCCGCGTTCTATAGCTTTAAAACTTGCTATCAAGCAGTTTTCCCCTGATAAAGCTGTGGAAAAGTTTCGGATTTTCTTTAGCTAACCTAGTGATATCCCTTTCATAGTCTCTCTTTGCCTCTCGTCTTATACTTAGGTAATTATTTCTTGCTCTTTTAAAAGTCTGCAAGGCATTTATGTTTTTTCTCCTATGCCTTTTCCATCATTTGTCTCTCCACTCCTTACCTCTCTTACACTCATTATTGCTCATTATGAATCATTTCTCTTTGGCATGAATAACTCCTAATTTGATGGAAGGTATGCAACAATCTACTATCGTCCTATATTTCTCACAAAAGATGACGTACATTTCTTGTACAGATTTGTTGTTAAAATAGGATTTCCAGTCAATAACTGCAAAAAGCTCATTAACTATTATGTAATTTCCTTTTGGATAGTTCCTCCTCGTGTCCTCAGTGCCTCTACTTTCAGGGAGAGCATCTCCGATTATGTACTTCATCAACAATACACAGTGGTCATTCTTTCCAACTGGTGGTACATAATATTTTTTTTTTTCAATATCCAACTCAGTATCTTTGAATACTAGATCAAGCAGAGATGGCCCATCCACACCCCTGGCCCTCGTTGGTTCCAGTACATGTTGGTGTAGGAAATTCCCTTGTTTGCAATATATTAATCTTGCCCTTAATGAGTCCTCCCCACTGTGTGTCAAGATGTAACCAAGCTCTCTCTCTATGATTAAAATTTCTCATAATGAAATTCCTAAATTTTTTCTTCCATGCTATGTTAACAACTGAGGTTATGACTTCAAAAGTACTTATATGACTTTCCTCATAAACTTCTAGCCTAAGTTGGTTCCTTGGTGGGATTTATACAACAGCTATTATTATGCTCTCTGACCCAGTATTTATGCAAGCAACAAGAAATTCCTTGAACTCAGTTTCTATAGCAATGTTTATTTTTTCAACCTGAAATTGCTCACTTATGAGCAGTGCTATCTCTCCACCAGTCCTCTCAGATCTTTCAACTCTTAATATTCTGAAGCCCTTAGGAAAACTGGGACACCTTACTGTTGCGAATCCTACCCTTTTACCAGCTACCCCATCAGCATTTGTGTACAGCAATCTTAATGAGGCTGCATCCCCTGATCTTCTATCATTATCTTCTTAATCTCCCCTTTGTCTTGAAGAACTGAACTAAAAATGTTTCTTCTCTTCTTCATTTCTTCCCTCATTTAATCTTCATGTTTGTTTGTTGTGTGTGTGTGTGTGTGTGTGTGTGTGTGTGTGTGTGTGTGTGTGTGTGTGTGTGTGTGTGTGTGTGTGTGTGTGTGTGTGTGTGTGAACCATTATAGATAGATGTGACTTTGAATTTGCTACTTTTCATGACTCTACATTATGCAGAGGTGGCTGACCATATAACTAAAGCTCCTGGGTGTTGGGTTGAACCATAGTGCAGCCTTGCATCTTGGGGCACTTTTTCTGCTAGGAGCCAAAGTGCACAGGGGTATTCTAGCAGAAGAGATCAACCCAGAACCCTAGTAACTGGATCTCTGAATGTGTGTGTTTGTGATATAAGTGAAAATAAAAGGGAGGAGACAGGTAGTATGTTCATGAAGAGAAGGATGGATGTGTTTGCACTGGGCAAAGCTAAGTTGAAAGGGAATTGTGAGGTGACATGCAAAAGTGTCGTAGGTAGGGTGTCTGAAATTGAGAAAGGGCGAGGAAAAAAGAATAAGAGATAAGTAAGAGTGTGGAGGAATGGAAGGAAGTATCATCTCATATTATAGTGGCTAAAATGAGACTGTGATGCAAGGTTTGGGCATTTTTGAGTGCCTATGGTCCTGGCAGTGAATGAAGTGAGGAAGAAAGAGAAGAATTTTGGATGAACTTGAATGAGTGTGTAGAAAACTTGGGAATGCATATGAGTATAATGTTGATGGGAAATTTGAATGCTAGAGTAGAGAGTGAACCTGTGGATGGTGCAAATGGGAAAGTATGGAGTACCTGGTAGGCATGGGAGTGGAGTGAAAATAATAGAAATGTGTATTGAGAGAGAGATGTTGATTGCCAATACTGTATTTAAAATAAGGATATGCACAAGTACACATGGGTCAGAGGATTATGGTAGAGTAGTTGACAGAGCATTAATGGTCACCATTGCAAAATTGTAGCATCTGTGACTTTGAGGCATCAGCTCGAGGGTCCATGGCCCACCACGATCTGAGGTTAGCAAGGGCATACACTTAAGGTAGCAATCACACCAGCTAAAACCAAAGTCCTTTGCAAGAAGGCACTATCCTAGCGCTTGGTAGAAAAGTGAAGTCTGTAACGTAAAAGTGATCAGAATGACAAAGCATTGGTGGATTATTTTGTGGTGGACAGGAATGTGACAGGAAGAACACTGGATGTGAATGTACTTAGAGGAACTAGAAGTAGAATATCTGGTCATTATGTAGTGTTGGGGAAAAGAGGAGAAAGAGGAGAAAAATGAGAGGAAGAAATATGGTAAACATGAGTGTAGCAAATAAGAAAGAGAAAGAGAGAGAATATGAGCATAGGGCTACTTTGAGGAATGTGTGGAATGTAGTGAAAGAGGAAGTGGAGGAGGGAGTGGGAGAAATATGCAAGTGCCTCAAGGAGGAAGTTTTGATGTGCGCAGAGGCAGAGTGTGGAATGAAACTAACAGGTGGAAGTAAAAGGAAGGGAAGTAAATGTTGGAAAGAAGAGGTGAGTGCCATAATGGCTGAAAAGAAATAGGCAATTGAGGTATGGTTATAGAGAGGTAATGTAGAGGCATATGAAAGGCATAGTGCAAAGTATTGGTTAGCAAAGCACGTGGTGAGGTAGGCAAAGAGAAAAGCAAATGTGAGGTGAGGTAGATGCTTGTCTGAAATTTTTGAAAGGAATAAAAAGCTGTTTTAGAAGGAAGTGAAAAGACTGCATAAAGGTGAGTCTGGTAGGGAGTAGAGAATGAAAGGAGCAGATGGGCAATTCCTAGTGGACGAAATAAAGGTGAGAGAGAGAGATTGGCTGAGTATTTCAAGGAACTACAAAATGAGGAAGATGATAAGGGAGGAAGATGATAGGGAAGCAGAGATTAAGGCCGTGGGAGATGAATGGAAAATACCAATATTAGGTGAGGAGAACGATTGGGAAATTACATATGAGGAGGTACAATTGGAATGAGAGTGATGAAAGCAGGTACAGCACCAGGGATATACGAGTGTTCCTGTAGGATGCTTGTCAAATGGTAGGGAGACACTGTTAGAATGGATGGTTAGGTTGCTGAATGCATGTCTCAGGATAAGAAGGGTCCCATTTAATTAGAGGAGTGCATGTGCATTTCCACTTTATAGAGGGAAGTGAGTGTAGTTGAAAGAATTAGTTAGTTGAGTGTGGTTGTCAAGGTATACAAAAGTGTTAATCTAGAGAACTAGAAAAGGTACTGAGAGAATGATTGGGGAAGAAAAGTGTGGGTTCAGGAGAAGAAATCGATATGTAGATCAAGTGTGTTTACCTAATTGTGATTACCTAATTGTGTTTATGGAAAAGAGCCCAAAGCTCGTATCTTCCCGTCTCCTGATCGGTTCCATTTTGTACTTAGTGATACTTATCATACCTGTCCTTAAAACTATTGATTGAGATAGCATTAACTACCTCCTCGCCTAGCCAATTCCAATTATCAACTACTCTTACACTGAAAAAATATTTCCTTACATCTTGCAAAGAAGTTTTCTTAAGAAGTTTCAAACTATGTGTGTGTGTGTACTTACCTAATTGTACTTACTTAATTGTGTTTACGGGAAAGAGCCCAAAGCTCGTATCTTCCCGTCTCCTGATCGGTTCCATTTTATACCTAGTGATACTTATCATACCTGTCCTTAAAACTATGGATTGAGAGAGCATTAACTACCTCCTCGTTTGGCCAATTCCAATTATCAACTACTCTTACACTGAAAAAGTCTAATTCCCTCAGCCTCTCATCATAACTGAGATTGCGTATTTCTGGCACCAGTTTCGTGGCATGTCTTTGAACTTTTTCAAGCTTAGCTATGTGCTTTTTCAAGTGTGGATTCCAAAAGGGGGCTGCATATTCGAGTTTGTCCTCACATAGGTTACATAAATATTTCTGAATATTTCCTTGTCCATGTGCCTGAAGGCTACCCTAACATTTGATAAGAATGCATATGCTGCCCTTACTATACCATTTATATGTATTTCTGAAGACAAATCTGCTAGTATGTTTACTCCTAGATCTCTCTCATTTTCTGTCTCTTGAAGTTGTACTCCAGCCACCGAGTAGTCAAGCTTGGGCCTTCTTGCACTTGTGTGTGTGTGATTACCTAATTGTGATTACCTAATTGTGTTTACGGGAAAGAGCCCAAAGCTCGTATCTTCCCGTCTCCTGATCGCTTCCATTTTATACTTAGTGATACTTATCATACCTGTCCTTAAAACTATGGATTGAGATAGCATTAACTACCTCCTCGCTTAGCCAATTCCAATTATCAACTACTCTTATACTGAAAAAGTATTTCCTTACATCCTGCGAAGAAGTTTTCTTACGAAGCTTCAAACTATGACCTCTAGTTCTAGAGCCAGCCATATCAAAATATCGATCCCTATCCACTCTATCATAACCATGAAGGAATTTAAAGACTGTCACCATATCCCCCCTCACTCTTCTAGCTTCGAGTGATGGTAAGTCTAATTCCCTCAGCCTCTCATCATAACTGAGATTGCGTATTTCTGGCACCAGTTTCGTGACATGTCTTTGAACTTTTTCAAGCTTAGCTATGTGCTTTTTCAAGTGCGGATTCCAAAAGGGGGCTGCATATTCGAGTTTTGGCCTCACATAGGTTACATAAATATTTCTGAATATTTCCTTGTCCATGTGCCTGAAGGCTACCCTTACATTTGATAAGAATGCATATGCTGCCCTTACTATGCCATTTATATGTATTTCTGGAGACAAATCTGCCAGTATGTTTACTCCTAGATCTCTCTCATTTTCTGTCTCTTGAAGTTGTACTCCAGCCACCGAGTAGTCAAGCTTGGGCCTTCTTGCACTTGTACCCATTCTCATTACCTTACATTTTGAAGTATTGAATTTCATTAGCCACTTTTCTGACCACTCATGCAGATTATTTAGATCCTCCTGAAGTTCTCTACCATTGTTTTCGTTTTTTACTTTCTTCACAATCTTTGCATCATCTGCAAACATATTCATGAATGAATTTACAGACTCTGGTAGGTCATTTACATATACAAGGAACAAAAGTGGCCCTAAAACTGAACCCTGTGGAACTCCACTACTAACTCTTCTCCATTCAGACACTGAGTGTCTTACTCTAACCCTCTGTTCCCTTCCTTCTAAGTAAGTTTTTATCCATTCCAAAACATTTCCACCTATTCTAGCCATTGATTGCAGCTTCCTAATAAGTCTCCCAAGTGGAACAGTGTCAAGCGCTTTCTGGAAGTCTAGGAATATGCAATCTGCCCAGCCCTCTCTTTCCTGTAAGATTTGGCTTACCTCATCATAAAATTCTAATAAGTTTGTTACTGTTGATCTACCTTCTCTGAAGCCATGTTGCCTCACTGACAAAAAGTTGAAGGCTTCCAAGTGAAGAGAGATATGTTTCCTTAGTAGTTTCTCCATAACTTTGCAAACTATGCTGGTCAAGGAAACAGGTGTATAGTTCAGAGCCGTATCCCTCCTTCCCTTTTTGAAGATAGGTATCACATTTGCTTGTTTCCAGCATCTTGGAATCTCCCCCGACTCCAGTGACTCCTTAAATATGATACTTAGTGCCACTGATATTGTGTTTGCGCATTTTTTAAGCACATGAGGGGATATGTCATCGGGACCTGTAGCTTTATGAACAACTAAATCCATCAGCGCTTTGCATACCTCTGTGGCTGTAAGGTTGATGTTCTCTAATACCGGCCCTTGAGCTTCTATCACTGCAATCTGAGGGGGTGGGGTATTTTCTACTGTAAATACTGACTGAAACTCCTTGTTCAATTCTTTGCAGATCTCTTCATCCGTCTCAGTGATGCTTCCATCCGCTCTCTTTAGCCTTAAAACCTGTTCTTTTACCTTCAGTTTTCCTCTGATAAAGCTGTGTGTGTTAAGACAAGTGTATGAGAAGTTCTTAGAGAAAGGTAGGGACACTCTTTTGGAAATTTTATGGACTTAGAGAAGCGTATGACAGGGTTGACAGAGAAGAGTTGTAGAGTGTGTTGTGTCTGCATGGAATAAGTGAAAGTTTGTTGCATGTGGTTAGATTTTACATGAATATTAGAGTATGTGGAAGAGTCTAGAATGGTATCAGTTATTGGTTTGATGTGACTGTAGGGATATGTCAAGGTTGTGTAATGTTGTCATGGTTGTTTGATAAGAATATGGATGTGGTGGTAAGGAAGTAATTGGAAGAGTATTAAACAGAGGCTTGGAATTTGTGAGTGAGTATGGAATGTAGTGGAAAGCGAATCAGTTGCTATTCACAGATGACACAGCATTGGTGGCTGATACCTGAGGATGAAATGAATCATTTGGTGACTGAGCTTTGGGTGTGTGAAAGAAGGAAGTTGCAAGAGAATATTGGAAAAAGCAATGTCATGAAATGATCAAAGAGTGTTAATGTTGGCAGATTGAATGTAGGAGTGATTGTAGAGTTGCTTGAAGAAGCTGAGAGTTTTAAGTGTCTGGGGTCACACATAGTAAGGAATGGATAAGTGGATGGGAAGGTAAGTCATAGAGTGTAGGAAGTGAGTTAATGTCTAGGTGAGTTACAAATTATAATGAATAATAGATAACTGAAAATGAATGCAAAGAGAAGAGTATATGAATGTGTGATTGTGCCGTCAGCATTGCTTGGAGGATGAAAAAACTTGATTGTAATGGAGATGAGGAGTTTGAGAATTGTGACTGGTGTGTCTAGATTAAATAGAGTAAGAAATGAGGAGGTGAGGCAGAGAACATGGTTTGAAAGAAAGCTGTTTGGTAGGTTATATCAGAGAGTACTGAGTGGTTTGGACAAATGGATTGGATGAGTGATGAACGATTACTAAAGACTGTAGAGTGCCATAGTGGTTTAAGTAAAGCCAAAAGCTAGACCTAGAACGAGATAGATGGATGGCATGAAAAGAGCTTTGGATGCATGTGGAATGTCAGTGGAGCAGGAGTGAGAGTGTGCAAGCGATAAGAATAAGTGGAGGAAGATTGTGTATAGGTGATGTAGGCCAAAGGGACTTCTTACACTTGCTTGCACAGTGAACTGTGATGGATGGGTGTGAGGGGAGTTGCCATGTGATGAAACTGTTGAGGTAAACCAGCTGCGGCTGTCGGTACTCACTGCAGAATATCCTTGCGCACCTACCATGTGGGTGACCCAAAGAGGGTGGTAGGGAGGTGAAATGTGACAATTCTTTATCCCCATGGAACTAAGAGGAGTAACTGAGGTATGTGTTTGATTGTGGTGAATTTGTGTTCTTTGGCTTGGCCACCCCTTACCTCTCCCCCTCCTGCCTGAAGTTCCATCCTCAGCAGCCTTCTCCTAATGTACTCCTCATCCTTCCTCAGTACAAGACCAGACCATCTCAGTCTCTCCTCTCTCACCACGTCCCCCAATTGTCCAACCTGTGCTGTACCTCTAATATATTTGTTCTTTATCCGGTCCATCCTGGTCACGCCCAGAGAAAACCACAGCATCTTCATCTATGCCAGATCTGCCTCCTGTCTTCTTGTGAGTTGGACTGTTTTTAAGCCATACATCATAGCTGGTCTTACCACCATTTTGTAAACTTTAGCTTTCCCTCTTGCAGGTACCCTTTTATTAAATATAACTTCTGTCACCCTTCTTCATCCACTTTATCCTGCCTACACTGTCTTCTTCTCTTCTCTACACACTCTCCATTCCTTTGGACAATTAACCCAAATATTTAAACTCTTTAACTTACTCCACCTATACACTTTGCAACCTCCCCACTTCTCCGCCCTCCTTCTCATTCACTCTGTCTTGCTCTTGATGACTTTCATTCCCCTTCTCTCATATGCATACCTCCACCCCTCCAAGCTTGCCTTGACCTGTTCTCTACTCTCAACATAAATCACAATGTCATCCGATAACATCATAGACCACAGTGACCCCTGTCTGACCTCATTCGTCAACCTGTCCATTATCATTGCAAAGAAGAAAGGCTTAGGCTCCATCCTTGATGCAATCCTAACCCCACTTTGAACCACTCTGTCAATCCTGCAGCACACATCACAAATGTGACACTGCCGTCATACATACCTTGCGCCACCTTAAAATACCACAACGCCTCTCTTGGAAACTTGCCACACACCTCTGAATCCACAAATACACAGAGCAACGCCTTCTTGCCCTCTCTGTACTTCTCCAGAGGCATTTTTAAAAATGCATCTTTGATGTTTCTGGCATAAAACCATACTGCTGCTCACAGATTCTCACATATCTCCTCATTCTATGTATTAATACATATATATATATATATATATATATATATATATATATATATATATATATATATATATATATATATATATATATATATATATATATATATATATATATATATATATATATATATATATATATATATATATATATATATATATATATGATCAATTAAACACATGAATATATGTGAAAAGATGAAACATATTTTGCCCCTGGCCGGCATTAGAATCTAAGACACATAAGTAGTGCGCCAAGGCGCTACCAGCTACACCTCTGAAGGTCTAAAAGAAACAAACCTCTCGTCTAGCTGCTAAGTTTGGGAAAGAACGCATTCTTCTGAATACTTTCAGTTCAGTTTACAGCTTCCCAAACTCACTCATGGTTGGGTTAGATCATTTAGCTCATATCAACCGCACCTGAGATAAGAGTTCATAATGGCAACGATTTTTATATTTATTGTATTATATTACACTCTGTTAGGTTAATCAGATAATAATAGTTTAGTTATTTTTTACCTGAGCAAAAATAATTAATAAATAAAATAGAAAAGGAATACATGAACAATATTAATAATGGAAATTACCTTAATGAAAATAATATTGTTATACCCTTTACTTAAGTTAAATAATAAACTTACAGTTATATGGTATGAAAATAACATAAAATAGAATAAAAAAATAAACTTCAATTTACTTTATTTATCCAGATAGTGATTATTAGTGAAAATTCTTGAAAGAGGTATTCTGAAAAGATAAAAAAAAAAAAAGTTTATTTAAGGATACTACTATAACGACTACCACTACTACTGTAGATCAGATTTATATTGATACTGTCAACAAAAGCAACAACAACAAAAAAATGTTTATTTAAGGATACTACTATAACGACTACTACTACTACTGCAGATCATATTAATATTGATACTGTCAACAAAAGCAACAACACAACAAACGACGACAATTATATATATATATATATATATATATATATATATATATATATATATATATATATATATATATATATATATATATATATATATATATATATATATATATATATATATATATATATATATATATATATATATATATATATATATAGTAGTCTCCGTGGCAAGAATGGAAGCGTCTGCGACTCTGAGGCGGCAGGTCGAGGGTTCGCGCCACGTCACGGGATGAGGTTAGTAAGGGCATACACTCAGGGTAACGATTACATCTGCCAAAACAAGTCCTTCGTAAGAAGGCAACCGTCCTGGCCCTTGGTAGAAAAGGGAGTCCGTGACGTAAAACCGGAACCAAATATATATATATATATATATTTATATATATATATATATATATATATATATATATATATATATATATATATATATATATATATATATATATATAGTAAGGAAGCCAATTCAGTGAAACTAAACTTATAAAACAATGCTATATTTCGGATCCTAACTGGATCCGAAATATATTTCGGATCCAGTTAGGATCCGAAATATAGCATCGTTTTATAAGTTTTGTTTCACTGATGGGCTTCCTTACTATTTAGTGCTGTATGCTAACAGTTTGTACTTATTTATATATATATATATATATATATATATATATATATATATATATATATATATATATATATATATATATATATATATATATATATATATATATATATATATATATATATATATATATATATAAGCACAAGCTGTTAGCATATAGCACTAAATGGTAAGGAAGCCCGTCAGTGCAACAAACACATAGATAAAATAACGCTATATTTTGGGTCCTAACTGGACCCCATCTCAAGCACAAGTGCTTTAGAAAAGGTCCAGTTAGGACCCGAAATGTAGCGTTATTTGTTTTTTATGTGTTGTTTCACTGATGGGCTTCCTTACCATATATATATATATATATATATATATATATATATATATATATATATATATATATATATATATATATATATATATATATATATATATATATATATATATATATATATATATATATATATATATATATATGAGCGACACCAAAACGGGCAAAGAAAATTTTCACTCATCGGGCCCGGGCACCAAGAAAGCATTGCGAAAATGAAAAAGTAGCACTTCAAGGATAAGGCAGAATATATATATATATATATATATATATATATATATATATATATATATATATATATATATATATATATATATATATATATTATCAAATAAGCACATTACATATGTGAAAACATGAATCATTTTTTACCCCGACCGGGACTCGAACCTAGGACTTATGATTACTAAGTCAAGGCGCTACCACTACACCACAGAAGGTTAAAAGGAACCCAACCTTATAGCTTATATCTGCTATACTTAGGAATGAACGCATTCTAACTGAATGCCACTAAGTTCATATTACAGATTCCCCAACCTCACTCGTGGCTTCATTTTAGCATTTAATTCAATTCCCAATCTCATTCGGGCCATGAAATTATCAAATAAGCACATTACATATGTGAAAACATGAATCATTTTTTACCCCGACCGGGACTCGAACCTAGGACTTATGATTACTAAGTCAAGGCGCTACCACTACACCACAGAAGGTTAAAAGGAACCCAACCTTATAGCTTATATCTGCTATACTTAGGAATGAACGCATTCTAACTGAATGCCACTATGTTCATATTACAGATTCCCCAACCTCACTCGTGGCTTCATTTTAGCATTTAATTCAATTCCCAATCTCATTCGGGCCATGAAATTATCAAATAGGCACATTACATATGTGAAAACATGAATCATTTTTTACCCCGACCGGGACTCGAACCTAGGACTTATGATTACTAAGTCAAGGGGCTACCACTACACCACAGAAGGTTAAAAGGAACCACCTTCTGTGGTGTAGTGGTAGCGCCTTGACTTAGTAATCATAAGTCCTAGGTTCGAGTCCCGGTCGGGGTAAAAAATGATTTATATATATATATATATATATATATATATATATATATATATATATATATATATATATATATATATATATATATATATATATATATATTTATATATATATATATATTTTCTTTTTTATCTACCTTGGCTGTTTCCCCCTTTAATTGGGGGGTAGCCGACATCAAGAAAGGAAAACAATAAGGGGATTACTTTGCTCTATGGGCAATGACGAGGGAGCTAGCGACCGTTCAGATGGCCCTTCCGCAGTGCCACAGTCCATCCTCCCAGCTCTTCCACAACCTGTGTCGCTTCACAACTACCAACTCCTCCTACTGCCCCTACCACAGGGCTACCTACTGCCCCTACCACAGGGCTACCTCTGTAAGATGCAGCCCCGTGGTAACAGCAGATGCCCATCAGAGCTGCGTCACAATCGCTTGCCACTCATTCCTAGTCCTAGCACGCTCGCTTGCTTCCCTCACATCCATCCTCCTATCATTCAGGGCTCTCCTTACTCCATCCATCCATCTAAACCTATGCCTCCCTTTACCATTTCTCCCATCAACTCTCGCATTCATCACCTTTTTCAGCAGCCTTTCATCATCCATCCTTTCCACATGGCCAAACCATCTCAGAACATTCATATCTACTCTGGCTGCAATTTCTCTCCTCACACCCGTTCTTGCTCTCACCACTTCATTCCTAACCCTATCCAATCGAGATACACCAATCATACTCCTCAAGCATTTCATCTCAAACACATTTAGTTTCCATCTCTCACTTACTTTCATACCCCATAACTCTGATCCATACATCACAGTTGGCACAACCACTTTCTCATGCAAAACTTTCTTAACATTCATTTCCAACCCTCTATTCTTCATCACTCCTTTCAATGCACCCAACACTTTACATCCTTCATTCACTCTGTGACACACATCTGCTTCCACTCCACCATTTGCAGCTATAACCGAGCCTAAATACTTAAAGTGATCAACTTCCTCAAGTGTCTCTCCATTCAACATAACATTCAATCCAGCACCATCCTCATTTCTTGTACACCTCATAACCTTACTCTTTCCCACATTCACTCGCAACTTCCTTCTCTCACACACCATTCCAAATTCTGACACTAACTGACACAGCTTTTCCTCTGAATCTGCCACCACCACAGTATCATCTGCAAACAGCAACTGATTCAGCTCCCACTCGTTATCATCCCCATCTACCATTCTCAAACCTCGACCACGCACTCGTTCATTCAGCTCTCTTACAACTCCATCAATATACAAATTGAACAGCCATGGTGACATCACACATCCCTGTCTCAGTCCCACACTCACTGGAAACCACTCACTCACTTCATTCCCTACCCTAACACAAGCTCTACTGCCCTCATACAAACTCTTCACTGCATGCAACAATTTACCATTAATTCCATATAATCTCAAAACATTCCACATAGCCTCTCTATCAACTCTATCATATGCTTTCTCCAGATCCAAAAATGCAAAATACACATCCTTACCCATTGCTAAATATTTCTCACATAACTGCCTAACTATAAAAATCTGATCTATACAACCTCTACCTCTCCTAAAACCACTCTGCACTTCCGCGATCACATATTCTGTCTTATCCCTAATCCTATTAACCAGTATCCTACCATACACTTTTCCTACCACACTCAACAAACTTATACCCCTAAAATTACTGCATTCATACACATCTCCCTTACCTTTGTATAGGGGCACTATGCAGGCAATCACCCATTCCACTGGCACCAATGACAACATAAAGCATATATTAAGCACTCTCACTAACCATTCCAATTCAGTCACACCCCCTTCTTTCAACATCTCCGCTCTCACACCATCCATTCCAGGTGCTTTACCTGCTTTCGCTTCATACAATGCCCTTTTCACCTCCTCTCTTGTAATCTCTCTCTCATTTTCATCTCCCATTACTGGCACTTGAACACCCCCCCACTGCCACTATAGCTGCCTCTCTATCTTCATCAACATTCAGCAAGCACTCAAAATATTCTGCCCATCTTTTCCTTGCATCGTTCCCTCTTAACATCTGTTCATTCACATCTTTCACTGTCTCTTCCATCCTCGATCCACCCTTCCTTACTCTCTTCACTTCTTTCCAAAACTTCTTTTTATTTTCCTCATATGACCTACTAAAATCCTGTCCCCACCTAACATTTGCCAACCTCTTCTCTTCCTCTACCTTCCGCTTGGTTTCCACATTTTTCTCCCTATATCTTTCATACTTCTCCCTACTTTTACACTGCAGCCATTCCTCAAAAGCCCTCTTTTTCTCTTCCATCTTCATTTTCACCCCTTCATTCCACCACTCGCTGCCCCTCCTCATGCCACCTCAAACAAACCTCTTTCCACACACATCACTTGCATGTCCCACAAACATTCTTTCATCAACCCCCATTCCTCCCCTAACTCCCCAACTTCTCTTTCTTTCACCCTGTCATATGCCACTCTCAACCTGTCCTGATATTCCTGTCTCTTCTCTGGCTCTATCAACTCTTCCACCTTCACTATTTCCCTTCTACATCCCCCCCACACTATTTCCCCACTCTTTTGCTACTACCACTTTTGCTTCAACCAAAAAATGATCAGACATCCCAGCAGCCACACCCCTAAATGCATGCACATCTTTCACTCTACCAACCATGCTCTTTGCTACCAACACATAATCCATCAATGCTCTTTCTTTCACTCTTCCATTTGCTACTCTCATCCATGTATACTTATTTAATAACTTCTTCTTAAATAAACTATTACCTATCACCAACTCTAGCTCCACACACATATCTAACAGTCTCTCGCCACTCTCATTCCCACCTGGTACCCCATATTTTCCTACAACACCTTCTATCTCTCCATCACCAACTCTTGCATTCAAGTCACCCAACACAACCACATAGTTCCTTCTACTCAGACCATCCACACATCTAGTTAACACATTCCAGAATTCATCCCGCTCTTCCTCACTTCTCTCACATCCTGGCCCATACGCACTAACAAAAGCCCAACATTCCCTTCCTATCCTAGCCCTCACCCACATCAGCCTAGATGACACATCTTTCCATTCCACTACCTTATTTACCATCCATTCACTCAGCAATAATGCCATACCTTCTCTCGCTCTCCCCCTTCCAACCCCAAACACCCTACTCGTCACATCACCAAATGCCACTTCTCCTTTTCCTTTCATCTTCGTCTCACACAATGCCAATACATCCATCCTCCTCCTACCAAACATATATCCAATCTCACATCTTTTGCTCTCTATCGTACTACAACCACGCACATTTAGACACCCCAAAACTAGAGTTTGGGGAGAAGTTATTCTCCCCTCTACTCCCCTTCTTCTTTGACGTCTCGCAGGAGGTTGATACAAGGGGGGATTCCTAGCCCCCCCGTCCCGTCCACTTTTAGTCGCCTTTTACGACACGCAGGGAATACGTTGAGGCTATTCTTTGATGTTGTGCCCGCCACACACACACACACACACACAAAGACATGCCACGAAACTGGTGCCAGAGATATGCAATCTCAGTTATGATCAGAGGCTGAGGGAATTAGACTCACCATCACTCGAAGCTGGAAGAGTGAGGGTGGATATGGTGACAGTCTTTAAATTCCTTCATGGTTATGATAGAGTGGATAGGGATCGATATTTTGATATGGCTGGCTCTAGAACTAGAGGTCATAGTTTGAAGCTTCGTAAGAAAACTTCTTTGCAGGATGTAAGGAAATACTTTTTCAGTGTAAGAGTAGTTGATAATTGGAATTGGCTAAGCGAGGAGGTAGTTAATGCTATCTCAATCCATAGTTTTAAGGACAGGTATGATAAGTATCACTAAGTATAAAATGGAACCGATGAGGAGACGGGAAGATACGAGCTTTGGGCTCTTTCCCGTAAACACAATTAGGTAATCACAACTAGGTAATCACACACACACACACACACACACACTCACACACACACACACACACATATATATATATATATATATATATATATATATATATATATATATATATATATATATATATATATATATATATATATATATATATATATATATATATGTGTGTGTTTGTGATTACCTAATTGTGATTACCTAATTGTGTTTACGGGAAAGAGCCCAAAGCTCGTATCTTCCCGTCTCCTCATCGCTTCCATTTTACACTTAGTGATACTTATCATACCTGTCCTTAAAACTATGGATTGAGATAGCATTAACTACCTCCTCGCTTACCCAATTCCAATTATCAACTACTCTTACACTGAAAAAGTATTTCCTTACATCCTGCGAAGAAGTTTTCTTACGAAGCTTCAAACTATGACCTCTAGTTCTAGAGCCAGCCATATCAAAATATCGATCCCTATCCACTCTATCATAACCATGAAGGAATTTAAAGACTGTTACCATATCCCCCCTCACTCTTCTAGCTTCGAGTGATGGTAAGTCTAATTCCCTCAGCCTCTCATCATAACTGAGATTGCGTATTTCTGGCACCAGTTTCGTGGCATGTCTTTGAACTTTTTCAAGCTTAGCTATGTGCTTTTTCAAGTGCGGATTCCAAAAGGGGGCTGCATATTCGAGTTTTGGCCTCACATAGGTTACATAAATATTTCTGAACATGTCCTTGTCCATGTGCCTGAAGGCTACCCTTACATTTGATAAGAATGCATATGCTGCCCTTACTATGCCATTTATATGTATTTCTGGAGACAAATCTGCAAGTATGTTTACTCCTAGATCTCTCTCATTTTCTGTCTCTTGAAGTTGTACTCCAGCCACCGAGTAGTCAAGCTTGAGCCTTCTTGCACTTGTACCCATTCTCATTACCTTACATTTTGAAGTATTGAATTTCATTAGCCACTTTTCTGACCACTCATGCAGATTATTTAGATCCTCCTGAAGTTCTCTACCATTGTTCTCGTTTTTTACTTTCTTCACAATCTTTGCATCATCTGCAAACATATTCATGAATGAATTTACAGACTCTGGTAGGTCATTTACATATACAAGGAACAAAAGTGGCCCTAAAACTGAACCCTGTGGAACTCCACTACTAACTCTTCTCCATTCAGACACTGAGTGTCTTACTCTAACCCTCTGTTCCCTTCCTTCTAAGTAAGTTTTTATCCATTCCAAAACATTTCCACCTATTCTAGCCATTGATTGCAGCTTCCTAATAAGTCTCCCATGTGGAACAGTGTCAAACGCTTTCTGGAAGTCTAGGAATATGCAATCTGCCCAGCCCTCTCTTTCCTGTAAGATTTGGCTTACCTCATCATAAAATTCTAATAAGTTTGTTACTGTTGTGTGTGTGTGTGTGTGTAATTACCTAATTGTGTTGACGGTAAAGATTCCTATGCTCGTAACTCCCCGTCTCCTGGTCGGTTCCATTTTTATCCTTATTCATACTTTTCATATTTGTTCTTAAAACTATGAATTGAAATCTCATTAACTACCTCCTTGCCTAGTGAATTCCAATTGTCAACTACCCTTACACTAAAAAGTTCTTCCTTTCATCCTGCAAAGAAATTTTCTTACGAAGCTTCAAACTATGGCCTCTAGTTTTAGAGCTAGCCATCTAAAAATATCGATCCCTATCCACTCTGTCAAAACCATGAAGGAATTTAAAAACCGTCACCATATCCCCTCTCATTCCTATAGCTTCGAGTGATGGTAAGTCTAATTCTATCAGACTCTCCTCATAACTGAGATTGTGTATTTCTGACACCAGTCTCATGGCAGGCCTTTGAAATGTTTCCAGCTTATTTATGTGCTTTTTCAAATGTGGCTTCCAAAAGGGGGCTGCATATTCAACGTTTGGCCTCACATAAGTTAAATAAATGTTTCTGAACATATCCATGTCCATGTGTCTGAAGGTTATCCTTAAGGCCCCTATACACTGTCAATCATGCTTGTACAATATCCGTGATTGCGCAAGCATATCCTTAGTGAGTTGGTGTTTTTAACTGTTTGCGCAGATGCTTGAGTAATATCCAACACGGTTTGATTTTTTAAGCTCAAGCATAGTAGTTACACCATCATTAGTGATAGTTGGTGGCGATGATTGCGCATCAAGCTCAGTCTTTCCTTTGTAACCATGGCGAGCACACGGGACACTCAGGAATTTTGGAGGGAGTTTATCCAACTATACCGAGATTTTCCTGCTTTGTGGAAAATAAAAAGTGACGAGTACAAGAACAGATGCTTAAAAAGTGAGTGTTACGTGAAATTAATTGACAAAATAAGAGAAATTGACCCAAATGCCACTCGTTCCACAGTAACCAAGAAAATAAATGGTTTGCCTTCCAACTATCGCCGAGAACTGAAGAAGGTGATAAATAGCGTGAAGTCAGGTGCTGGATTAGATGATATTTACAAACCTTCTCTGTGGTATTTAGATGAGCTCGCATTCCTTAATATAGTCCTTCAATACAGTGACAGTGGATTTCATGTGCGAATTTATTTCTTTGTTTAAACCATTCTTTCATCCACACCTTTTTTTCACACTTATTTTTTCTTCTTCATCGTCTAAAGCCAGAAGAATGGCTATGCATGCAGTCTCTTTGCTCATGTTCACTCCACAAACTACAAGAGACAACTAATGATTGTTCAATCTTACTGATAGTGTGTGGCCCAAACACTGCTCGCACAATCTCGAAAATTGTACAAGCATGATTGACAGTGTATAGGGGCCTTTACATTTGCAAGAAAGCACATGCTGCCCTTACTATGACATTTATATGCATATCCGTAGACAATTCTGCCAGTATGTTTACTCCTAGATCTTTCTCATTTTCTGTCCCTTTAAATTATGATTCTGCTATTGAGTACCAAGCTTGAGCCCTCTCGTATTGAATTTCATTGGCCACTTTTCTGACCACTCATGTACACTATTTAGGTCTTTTTGAAGTTATCTACCATGGTTCTCGTCTCTTATTTTCTACAAAATCTTTGCATCATCTGCAAACATATTCAAGAATGAATTTACAGAATCTTACTAGTTATTTATGTCTACAAGGAAGAAAAGTGGCCTTAAATTGAACCCTATAGAACTCCAGTACTAACCCTTCTCTATTCATACACTGACTGTCTCACTCTAACCCTCTGTTCCCTTCCTCCTAAGTAAGTTTTTACTCATTCAAAGACATTCCACCTATTTTCACCATTACTTACAGCTGCTTAAGGTCTCCCGTGTGAGACCGTATCAGTTGCCTTCCATAAATCTAGGAATATGCAATCAGCCAATGGGGGTGTTTGTAATTATCTAATTGTGCTTGCGGAAAAGAGCCCCACGCTCGTAACTCCCTGTCTGCTGGTTGGTTCCATTTTATACTTAGTGAGACTCATCATACTTGTCCTTAAAACCGTGGATTGAGTAGCATTAACTACCTTCTCACTAAGCAAATTCCAATCATCAACTACTCTTACACTAATAAAGTACTTCCTTTCATCCTGCAAAAATGTTTTCTTATGAAGCTTCAAACTATAACCTCTAGTTCTAGTGCCAGCCATATCAATATATCGATCCCTATCTACTCTGGCATAACCATGAAGGAATTTAAAAACCGTCACCATATCCCCCTCATTCTTCTAGTTTCGAGTGATGGTAAGTCTAATTTCCTCAGCCTTTTCTCATAATTGAGAATGGTATTTCTGTCACCAGTTTCGTGGCATTTCTTTGAACTTTTTCAATTTTAAGTATATGCTGTTTCAAGCGTGTGTGTAATTACCTAATTGTAATTACCTAATTGTGTTTACGGGAAAGAGCCCAAAGCTCGTATCCTCCCGTCTCCTGATCGGTTAAATTTTATACTTAGTGATGCTTATCATACCTGTCCTTAAAACTATGGATTGAGATAGCATTAACTACCTCCTCGCTTAGCGAATTCCAATTATCAACTACTCTTACACTGAAAAAGAATTTCCTTACATCCTGCAAAGAAGTTTTCTTACTGTGTGTGTGTGTGTGTGTGTGTGTGTGTGTGTGCGTGTGCATGTATGCATATATCTGTATGTAGTATATTGGCAAATGGCATCAGCCGCCCGTTGCAATTCTGCAACTGATGGTCATTCAGACTAAAATAGGACTGTCCTGGAGGGCTCAATGTTAATATTTTCTTCAGTTATGGATCCATTTCTGTCTTTAATCTACACTAAATATTCTTGCATATTCTTTACACATCTCTTATTATCCTTTCACATATAACAAGTCACAACACTCCCCATCTCTCTCTCTCTCTCTCTCTCTCTCTCTCTCTCTCTCTCTCTCTCTCTCTCTCTCTCTATATATATATATATATATATATATATATATATATATATATATATATATATATATATATATATATATATATATATATATATATATATGAAATTATGGAATATAGAAATCCCTACCTACAAAATATATTTATATCATCTATGAATCTTCATATTTTCAGGGTTTAGATGAGTAATAACACTGCCAATATATTACTTAACCTATAGTAGGAGGTACCTAAAAGGGAAAGGTGGTTGAGGGAACGCCTAGTCCTCTCTTCATGAGCTTTTCCTTGCAAAAAAAAAAAAATGGATAAGGGGATAAGGTAGGGTGGAATGAATTCTAAGTATCTCAGTTCCCTTGAGCGGTGATCACTCCGTTGGTTGCCGTGGCATAGGACAGAAGGAATGTTGGAATAAAAAAAAATGATTCTTCTGACATTAAGTATGAAAGAGAATATATTCGGAATCCCTCGGATTCATTACTATGCAAAATTCAAACAGGTGTTCTTGAGGTGTGGCTGGTACACTTGTTCAACCTCTGGCAGACTTTCGGTGACCACGTCAAGATGAACACAATGAAAACCCTGTTCATATTCATTCTTCAGGTAATTAAAAAAAAAATTATAAAAGTGTATAGTGTTATGTCATAATGCCACTGTATGAGTAATGCGTCATAATGCCATTACAAAAAGATTTATCTAATGCATGGGAGTGACTTGTCAAAATGCTATAGTGCAAGATCCCGTGTCATAATGCCTGCGCAGAGTGATACGTCGTAATACCGGTGCAGAGTGATATCTCATAATGACAGTGCATAGTAACATATAGAGAAGAGTGCATGTCATAATGACACTGCCAAATGACTTGTCATTATGACAGAGAAGATGTATCGTGTCATAATGGCAGAACATTATAATGCCATTGCAGAGTATAAAGTCAAAGTATCAGTTCAAAGTAATACATTATAATGGCAATGCTAAGTGATAGCATATTTTGTGTCTCACTATTAATCCCCATTCGAATGGGGTTGGATGATAACAGGCTGGAGCTAGGGAATTAAGGCTGGATGACTTGCCTAGGGCTCTGAAGTAGAGGCAACTAAGTGTTCATCACTTCTTGAATCATGCCCTCTAATCACTGCGCTTAAGACATTCCTCTGACTGTGATCTTGAACATTTGTAGGATAGTTTAAAATCGCAATGTAAAGAGCATTGATACCGAACAGCTTTGCGACACGTTATGCAGCTCTACACATCCCCATTCAGATATTACGGCTGAGATCTGGCCGTTAGAATCCATGCTACAGATTATATTTGGATTGAGAGATATTTAGCAGAACTCAGAAGAAAAAAAATCTGATAACTCTGCTACTGTCATCATATCCATATCTTACCTTCAAATAAAGTTTTACAAATATTTGTTACTCTGAGACAGAGTTTGTGTATAGAACTGCTACAAAATGAAAAGAAAAGAAAAGAAAAGAAAAGACTATATTAAGTAATCTGGATTGCATTATAGTCAAACCATGCCATATGAGCAAGGAGTAGGTCAGATTTCTATGATTAACCACTGAAGGTGAAGTCTCTTCCCAGCAAAATCAATACTGGATATACTAAAAAAAATACCAGTTCATAACTGGTTAGAGCTGGAATAAAAATCAAAGAAAATACTCCTTATGTAATCTCTCTCTCTCTCTCTCTCTCTCTCTCTCTCTCTCTCTCTCTCTCTCTCTCTCTCTCTCTCTCTCTCTCTCTCTCTCTCTCTCTCTCTCTCTCTCTACATTCTTTCACCGGCTATTGAATTTTTATTGATCTCTACATGGTTCTCTCTTTCACCGTCTATCTATCAAACTGTGATAGAGACAAACTTGCCCTTATCGAAAGCTGATCTTATTAAATGCTGATCTTATCTAAAAAAAAAAAAAAAAAAAAAAAAAAAAAAATATATATATATATATATATATATATATATATATATATATATATATATATATATATATATATATATATATATATATATATATATATATATATATATATATATATATATATATATATGACGTTCAGATTAGGGCAGCGGCAAGTTCATAAGGTCTGCATTCTGAATATGCTGCCTTAATCAGAAATTCATACATTTATGTGTGCATTTACCTAACTGTAATCACCTAATTGCACTTACGGAAAAGATCCCTTTGCTTGTAACTCCCCGTC
Source organism: Halocaridina rubra (assembly GCA_037179515.1). Taxonomy (NCBI): domain Eukaryota; kingdom Metazoa; phylum Arthropoda; class Malacostraca; order Decapoda; family Atyidae; genus Halocaridina; species Halocaridina rubra. Next base: position 78,712 of record JAXCGZ010017145.1, on the reverse strand, counting down.
ACTTGGTCGGTTCCATTTTTGTACTCAATGATACTTATCATATATCTCCTGAAAACTATGAACTAAATTTGCATTAACTACCTCCTCGCTTAGTAAATTTCAGCCACCTACTACTTTTACACTAAAAAAGTACTTCCTTACATACAAAGAAATTTTCTTACGAAATCTTCAAACTAAGAAATCTAGTTCTAGAGCCAGTCATATCAAACTATCGATCCCTATCCACTCTGTCAAAATCATGAAGGAATTTAAAAACCGTCACCATATCCCCTTCACTCTTCTAGCTTTGAGTGATGTTAAGTCTAATTCCCTCAGCCTCTCCTTATAACTGAGATTGCGTATTTCTGGCACCAATTTCGTGGCAAGTCTTTGAAGTTTTTCCAGATTATTTATGTGCCTTTACAAGAGTTGATTCCAAGAGAGTGCCATATACGGGTTTTGGTCTGACATATGTCACATTTATATTTCTGAATGCTTCCTTGTCCATGTGTCTGAAGGCTACACTTCCATTTGCTAAGAATACATATGCTGCCCTTACTATGCCATTTACGAAGACAAATCTGCCAATATGTTTACTCCTAGACCTCTTATTTTCCGTCTCTTGAAGTTTTGCACCTGCTATTGAGTAGTATCCAAGCTTGGGCCTTCTTGCACTTGTACCCATTCTCATTATCTTACATTTTAAAGTATTGAATTTCATTAGCCACTTTTCTGACCATTCATGAAGACTATTTAGCTCTTCCTGAAGTTCTCTACCAATGTTCTCATCTCTTACTTTCTTCACGATCTTTGCATCATCTACAAGCATATTTAAGAATGAATTTACTGACCCTGGTAGGTCATTTATGTATGCAAGAAACAAAAATGGCCTTGAAAATTTATGCTGTGGAACCCACTACTGACCCTACTCTATTCAGATTCTGAGTGTCCTACTCTAACCCTCTGTTCCCTCTCTTCTGAGTAAGTTTTTATCCATTCCAATACATTTCCACCTATTCTCGCCATTGCTTGCAGCTTCTTAATAAGTTTCTCGTGTGGGACCTAATCAAATACCTTCTGGAAATCTAGGAATTTGCAATATGCCGAGCCCTCTCTTTCCTGCAAGATCCAGCTTAGTTCATCGTAAAATTCTAATAAGTTTGTTACTGTTGATCTACCTTCTCTGAGGCCATGTTGTCTCACTGACAGAAAGTTGAATGATTCCATGTGAAGAAAGATATGTTTCCTTAGTAGTTTCTCCATAACTTTGCAAACTATGCTGGTAAAGGAAACAGGCCTATAGTTTAGAGCCATATCTCTCTTTCCTTTTTTGAAGATAGGTACTACGTTTGCTTATTCCCAGCATCTTGAAATCTCCCCAGATTCCAGCGACTTTTTAAATAATAGTGTTTCTGATGTTGGGTTAGCTCATTATTAAGTATGTAATGGAATATATCATCAGGATCTGTAGCTGTATGGGCACCTAGCTCCATCAATGCTTTGCATATCTCTATGACTGAAAAGATGATGTTCTCTAATGCCAGCCCATGAGCTATTATCTATGCAATCTGAGGGGGTGGGGTATTTTCTGCTGTAAACATTGACTACAAGTCTTTGCAGATCTCTTCATCCATCTCAGTGATGCTCCCATCCACTTTCTTTAACTTTAAAGCCTGTTTTATGACTTGCAGTTTTCATTTTATAAAGCTGTGGAATAGTTTGGGAGTTTCTTTAGCCTTCCTTGGTGATATCCCTCTCATAATCTCTCTCTGCCTCTCTTCTTTACTTAGGTATTCATTTCTTGCTCGCTTATAAATCTACCAGGAATTTATGTTTTATTCCCTATACCTTTTCCAGCATTTGTCTCTCTACTCCTTAGCTCTCTTACACTCATTACTGAGCCATTTATCTCTGGCATGAATAACTCCTTATTTGGTAGAAGATATGCAACAATATACTATTTTCCCATATTCTTCATAAAAGATTTTGTACATTTCTTGTACAGATTTGTTGTTATGCAAGGTCCTCCAGTCAATAACTGTAAAATACTCATTAATTTTCATATAATCTCCTTTTGGATAGTTCCTCCTCATGTCCTTCTCAGTGCCTTTACTTTCAGGCAGAACATCTTTGATGATATACTCCATCAACAACATGAAATGGTCACTTTTTCCAATTGGTGGCTCATACTCAACTTTTATCAATATTCAATATATATTCTGTGAATACTAGATCAAGCAGTGATGGCTCATCCCCACCCTGGCTTCATTAGTTCCAGTACATGTTGGTGTAGGAAATTTCCTTGTACACAGTCTAGGAATCTTGCCCCAAATGAATCCTCTCCACTGTGGAGGTCAAGAGTATCCAATCTATCTCTCTATGATTAAAATCTTCAATAATCAGAATCCTACACTTCTTTCACTGTGTGATGTTAACAATTGAATTTATGACTTCAATAGTACCTATATGACTTTCCTCATAGACTTCTAACCTATGTTAATTTATTTGGTGGGTTATGTACAATGGTTATTATAATTCTCTCTGACCCAATATTTATGCGAGCAGCAAGAAATTCTCCGAACTCACATTCCCAAACAAAGTTATTACTTTAACCTGAAACCTTTCATTCATGAACAATGCTATCCCTCCACCAGTCCTCTCCAATCTTTCAACCTTTGATAATCTGGAGCTCTTAGGGAAAACTGTGAAACTGTTTATGTCCTCACTTAATGTAGTCTGTGAAACCGCTACTATATCTGCCTTACTGTTCTGAATCCTATCCATTAATTCTACTACCTTACCAGCTACCGGATCAGCATTTGTGTGCAGCAATCTTTATGGGGCTGCATCCCCTGATCTCCTAGCATTATCTTCTTTATCTCCCTTTTGGCTGGAAGAACTCTGAAACAAATATAATCTTCACTTCTTCATTACTTCCCTCATTCAACCTTCTAGCTTCTTGCAAGAAATTTTGAACTTTCCTATTTCTTCCCATGTTATGTATGGTCTAATGAACACTTTTCTGAATTCTTGAAGGCCTTTTAGGTTTTTGGCCCTTATTAATACTTATCTACATGTGGCCTCTCTCTCAGAGCTTTCTTTCATTATTCTTTTCTTTCCCACCCTACAATATTTACCAATTTGGTGTATGTTTACAATATACTCTGGGCCACATACTACTCCAAGTTTCCTTATTAGGTGCAAAACCCTAGCTTTATTATGTACAAGTTTCCCCTGCCATGTTCACTCCTGGGATTCCCTTATGCCTGAGATTACCAGCTTCTTCTCTTTAGCACGTGCCTGTTTGATCAGTGGATTAGCTGTTTCAATCACAACACCTTTCTTTTTTTTATTATTATTTCTTTTGTCAACTGTTTTTACATTCTCCAGCGGCATATCATTCACTGCCTCTTTTACTGCCACATTTTGCTCTACTGCATCTGCAAAGGAACTTTTCAAGGCCTAATGTTCCTTTTTTGGCTCCTGAAACTCCTTTCTTTACTTTTCGATGTTTTCATTTATCTGGACATTCCAAGCTGCAATCTCGTCTCTCTCAGAAGAGAGCAGTGAACTAACATTTAATTCAATCAGGTTGTCACTCAACTGTTTGTTGTTATCTTCTTGTTTAGGAAGTATTATTTTTTTTCTTGTTCTGTTTTCTCTCCGGGAAGAGAAAACAGAACAAGAAGATTCCTCTAAAGTTCTGTTTATATATCTGTTTCATTGTCTTTCATTTATCAATCCATATTCCTAATTTTATCATACCGGTTTCTTACATGGGTCTCAAGGTTCCTGACATTTTTTATCAAGCTCCTAAAAGCTACTCCCCCTCCTTTTGTCTCCGGGGATCCTCTAGCACCTCTCCCTTGACCATTGGATGAGGGGGTTAGACACAGAGATGGTTCCAGCCTGACGTTTTGGGTCTCACCAAGTACAGAAAAAATATTAAACAAAAGTTTTTATTAAACCTCATACAGAATTGCTATATCATCTGATGTGTACTAATTTAGGTAGTTAATCTCTTCAGTGAAAAGTTTTTCTGGTATCACATGTCCTAACTTAAAATTTGATTTTGAAAAACAATTGATGCTTTGAACACCTGTTTCTGCTATATTTTCTTCATAACTGCTAAACTGGCCATTTCAGAAGATAAAGATTTAGTTAGTTATTAACCTGGATATGCTATCACAGGATCAGAGTTTAAATCTAATTCAATTTAAACAAAAAAATTTAATAGTAGAGCGAAAAAAAGACAGCTATGCTACTTGGCAACTTAAATGTTGCCAGTTTTTTTTATTTATTTATTTATTTATTAATTTATTTTGTAAAATAATTTGACTATTAAGCTAACTTTTATGGGAAGGATGTTGTTTTAACAATATATGGAACCGCAGGATCAGGTGTGTAATTACCTAATTGTGCTTACGAGAAAGAGCTCCATGCTCGGTAACTCCCCATCTCCTGGTCGGTTCCATTTTTGTACTTGGCTATACTTATCATACTTGTCCTTAAAACTATGGATTGAGTTAGCATTAACTACCTCTTCGCTTAGCAAATTCCAATGTGTTTTTGTAGGTGTGTGTAATTACGTAATTGTAATTACCAAATTGTGCTTACGGGAAAACCCCAAGCTCGTAACTTCCCGTCTCCTGATCGGTTCCATTTTGTACTTAGAGATACTTATCATGTGTGTGTGTGTGTGTCTGTGTGTCAAAATCGGTGTACCCACACCCTCCCAATCAAATAGGGCCTACCATAAGAAGAACGCCATTACTCTCGTCAGTAGTAGCTATGGAGAACTAGAGTTCAAACCACCTCCTTAGGGAAGTAAACAAGGCGCTACGACGAGTATTCTTACGCAAAGAAGGGTGTCCCATTATAAGGAAGATTTTGATTTCGTTCGATAATTTTCGCATTTTCAATTTCAAAATAGAATCTTTGAAATATTTTCACAAGACTTACTCTTATATTGTTACTGATATTTATGAATATTAATTACCGACTAGAAAAACTCAGTAACACCGGACAAACAGGGGTAAATGGAAATATAAGATATGTTGGAGACATTAAGAGCTTTAAAACATCTGATGACTTTATTATTAATGGCTTACAATAATAATAATAATAATAATAATAATAATAATAATAATAATAATAATAATAATAATAATAATAATAATAATAATAATAATAGTAGTAGTAGTGATCATAATAACATTACTATTATTATCATTATTATTATTATTATTTATCTTCCTCTAAGGATCTGCCATTTAACTAAAAAAAATCCCACCAGGCAAAAAATGGGTATATTGATGAAGAATAGTTAAACTTTATATTAAAATAACTAACTAAATAAATAAGGTAATAAATATATTAAGTAATTAACCAATTAACAAATAACTAGCTTAATCTAATATTAAAATATACGTGAGGTTTATGACTACAGATGGAAATATAACGAGCTTTTAAACTGTAATATAGATATACGGATAAGGAAGCCACTTGCAGGCGAATAAAGACACCCCAACTCAGAGCTGAAGAAAAGCCCCAGTAAATGACTATCACAACTATCAAAGGTATTCGGCCATAAAACTTAAAGCAATACCCATATGATGGAGAGCAGCCATGCCATAATGAGAGACCACCTATTCTAAATTTTGGGGAAGAAGAAGAAGAAGAAGAAGAAGAAGAAGAAGAAGAAGAAGAAGAAGAAGAAGAAGAAGAAGAAGACATATGCGTTTTTGTAATCTGAAGTGAGTTACAAATAAGAAACGCATGAAGATTATATCATTATACGAAGCTTTGGGTACAATACTGGCAGATATAAATAAATATAAAAAAAAACAAATAAACATAGATAAAGAAAATGTTACTAACACTATCTGTCAACTAAGGGAAGACCAGAGGGCAAAATGTTACGAAAGTGCAGTGAAATGTATATTGTGCTTGTGAACACACAATTGTTTTTAAGATTGCAATATGAAAACAAATAATTTATAACTACAAAAAATATAAGTAAATAAATATAAAGATACGGATGAGAAGAGACAGCTGTTTAATATATATATATATATATATATATATATATATATATATATATATATATATATATATATATATATATATATTATAACCAATTAAGCACAATACATATGTGAAAACATGAAGAATTTTTCAACCCGACCGGGACTCGAACCTAGGACTTATAATTACTAAGTCAAGGCGCTACCAACTACACACCTTCTGTGATGTGTAGTTGGTAGCGTCTTGACTTAGTAATTATAAGTCCTAGATTCGAGTCCCGGTCGGGGTGAAAAATTATTCATATATATATATATATATATATATATATATATATATATATATATATATATATATATATATATATATATTATATATATGTGTGTGTGTGTGTGCATATATATATATATATATATATATATATATATATATATATATATATATATATATATATATATATATATATATATATATATATATATATAAACAAGCAAGCACATTACATATGTGAAAACATGAATCATTTTTTTACCCCGACCGGGACTCGAACCTAGGACTTATGATTACTAAGTCAAGGCGCTACCACTACACCACAGAAGGTTAAAAGGGATCCAACCTTATAGCTTATATCTGCTATACTTAGGAATGAACGCATTCTAACTGAATGCCACTATGTTCATATTACAGATTCCCCAACCTCACTCGTGGCTTCATTTTAGCATTTAATTCAATTCCCAATCTCATTCGGGTCTTTCAATAACCAAGCAAGCACATTACATATGTGAAAACATGAATCATTTTTTACCCCGACCGGGACTCGAACCTAGGACTTATGATTACTAAGTCAAGGCGCTACCACTACGCCACAGAAGGTTAAAAGGAATCCAACCTTATAGCTTATATCTGCTATACTTAGGAATGAACGCATTCTAACTGAATGCCACTATGTTCATATTACAGATTCCCCAACCTCACTCGTGGCTTCATTTTAGCATTTAATTCAATTCCCAATCTCATTCGGGCCATGAAATAACCAAGTAAGCACATTACATATGTGAAAACATGAATAATTTTTTTCCCAGACCGAGACTCGAACCTAGGACTTATGATTACTAAGTCAAGGCGCTACCACTACACCACAGAAGGTTAAAAGGAATCCAACCTTATAGCTTATATCTGCTATACTTAGGAATGAACGCATTCTAACTGAATGCCACTATGTTCATATTACAGATTCCCCAACCTCACTCGTGGCTTCATTTTAGCATTTAATTCAATTCCCAATCTCATTCGGGCCATGAAATAACCAATTAAGCACATTACATATGTGAAAACATGAATAGTTTTTTTCCCCGACCGGGACTCGAACCTAGGACTTATGATTACTAAGTCAAGGCGCTACCACTACACCACAGAAGGTTAAAAGGAATCCAACCTTATAGCTTATATCTGCTATACTTAGGAATGAACGCATTCTAACTGAATGCCACTATGTTCATATTACAGATTCCCCAACCTCACTCGTGGCTTCATTTTAGCATTTAATTCAATTCCCAATCTCATTCGGGCCATGAAATAAACAATTAAGCACATTACATATGTGAAAACATGAATCATTTTTTACCCCGACCGGGACTCGAACCTAGGACTTATGATTACTAAGTCAAGGCGCTACCACTACACCACAGAAGGTTAAAAGGAATCCAACCTTATAGCTTATATCTGCTATACTTAGGAATGAACGCATTCTAACTGAATGCCACTATGTTCATATTACAGATTCCCCAACCTCACTCGTGGCTTCATTTTAGCATTTAATTCAATTCCCAATCTCATTCGGGCCATGACAATAACCAAGCAAGCACATTACATATGTGAAAACATGAATCATTTTTTACCCCGACCGGGACTCGAACCTAGGACTTATGATTACTAAGTCAAGGCGCTACCACTACACCACAGAAGGTTAAAAGGAATCCAACCTTATAGCTTATATCTGCTATACTTAGGAATGAACGCATTCTAACTGAATGCCACTATGTTCATATTACAGATTCCCCAACCTCACTCGTGGCTTCATTTTAGCATTTAATTCAATTCCCAATCTCATTCGGGCCATGACAATAACCAAGCAAGCACATTACATATGTGAAAACATGAATCATTTTTTACCCCGACCGGGACTCGAACCTAGGACTTATGATTACTAAGTCAAGGCGCTACCACTACACCACAGAAGGTTAAAAGAAATCCAACCTTATAGCTTATATCTGCTATACTTAGGAATGAACGCATTCTAACTGAATGCCACTATGTTCATATACAGTGATTCCCCAACCTCTCTCGTGGCTTCATTTTAGCATTTAATTCAGTGAGGTTGGGGAATCTGTAATATGAACATAGTGGCATTCAGTTAGAATGCGTTCATTCCTAAGTATAGCAGATATAAGCTATAAGGTTGAATTCCTTTTAACCTTCTGTGGTGTAGTGGTAGCGCCTTGACTTAGTAATCATAAGTCCTAGGCTCGAGTCCCGGTCGGGGTAAAAAATGATTCATGTTTTCACATATGTAATGTGCTTGCTTGGTTATTGTAATACCCGAATGAGATTGGGAATTGAATTAAATGCTAAAATGAAGCCACGAGTGAGGTTGGGGAATCTGTAATAGGAACATAGTGGCATTCAGTTAGAATGCGTTCATTCCTAAGTATAGCAGATATAAGCTATAAGGTTGGATTCCTTTTAACCTTCTGTGGTGTAGTGGTAGTGCCTTGACTTAGTAATCATAAGTCCTAGGTTCGAGTCCTGGTCGGGGTAAAAAATGATTCATGTTTTCACATATGTAATGTGCTTGCTTGGTTATTGTAAGACCCGAATGAGATTGGGAATTAAATTAAATGCTAAAATGAAGCCACGAGTGAGGTTGGGGAATCTGTAATATGAACACTGTGGCATTCAGTTAGAATGCGTTCATTCCTAAGTATAGCAGATATAAGCTATAAGGTTGGATTCCTTTTAACCTTCTGTGGTGTAGTGGTAGCGCCTTGACTTAGTAATCATAAGTCCTAGGTTCGAGTCCCGGTCGGGGTAAAAAATGATTCATGTTTTCACATATGTAATGTGCTTGCTTGGTTATTGTAAGACCCGAATGAGATTGGGAATTGAATTAAATGCTAAAATGAAGCCACGAGTGAGGTTGGGGAATCTGTAATATGAACATAGTGGCATTCAGTTAGAATGCGTTCATTCCTAAGTATAGCAGATATAAGCTATAAGGTTGGATTCCTTTTAACCTTCTGTGGTGTAGTGGTAGCGCCTTGACTTAGTAATCATAAGTCCTAGGTTCGAGTCCCGGTCGGGGTAAAAAATGATTCATGTTTTCACATATGTAATGTGCTTGCTTGGTTATTGTAAGACCCGAATGAGATTGGGAATTGAATTAAATGCTAAAATGAAGCCACGAGTGAGGTTGGGGAATCTGTAATATGAACATAGTGGCATTCAGTTAGAATGCGTTCATTCCTAAGTATAGCAGATATAAGCTATAAGGTTGGATTCCTTTTAACCTTCTGTGGTGTAGTGGTAGCGCCTTGACTTAGTAATCATAAGTCCTAGGTTCGAGTCCCGGTCGGGGTAAAAAATGATTCATGTTTTCACATATGTAATGTGCTTGCTTGGTTATTGTAAGACCCAAATGAGATTGGGAATTGAATTAAATGCTAAAATGAAGCCACGAGTGAGGTTGGGGAATCTGCAATATGAACATAGTGGCATTCAGTTAGAATGCGTTCATTCCTAAGTATAGCAGATATAAGCTATAAGGTTGGATTCCTTTTAACCTTCTGTGGTGTAGTGGTAGCGCCTTGACTTAGTAATCATAAGTCCTAGGTTCGAGTCCCGGTTGGGGTAAAAAATGATTCATGTTTTCACATATGTAATGTGCTTGCTTGGTTATTGTAAGACCCGAATGAGATTGGGAATTGAATTAAATGCTAAAATGAAGCCACGAGTGAGGTTTGGGAATCTGTAATATGAACATAGTGGCATTCAGTTAGAATGCGTTCATTACTAAGTATAGCAGATATAAGCTATTAGGTTGGATTCCTTTTAACCTTCTGTGGTGTAGTGGTAGCGCCTTGACTTAGTAATCATAAGTCCTAGGTTCGAGTCCCGGTTGGGGTAAAAAAAAAATAAAAAAAATTAAAAAAAATGATTCATATATATATATATATATATATATATATATATATATATATATATATATATATAATATATATATATATATATATATATATATATATATATATATATATATATATATATATATATATATATATATATATATATATATATATATATATATATATATATATATATATATATATATATATATATATATATATATATATATATATATATATATATATATATATATATATATATATATATATATATATATATATATATATATATATATATATATATATATATATATATATATATATATATATATATATATATATATTACATACCTAAGTCTGGAGGCAGCTTCGTTGGGTTCTGCATGTGAGTGCCTTGTCAGGATTAGGAGCCAGTTAGCCAGTCTACAGCTGCTCCATGTACCTGTGCTTATAAATATATATATATATATATATATATATATATATATATATATATATATATATATATATATATATATATAGGTACGTTGTTGTTGTTGTTGTTTGAGATTAAAGCCAACCTTGTGTTGGCACGGGCCCTTGTCCAAAGAACGACCCGTAGGTTAGAGGTTACAACTCTTGGGTTGTTTTATCACCTTGGGGGTTTGAAGGTTTTCAAGGTGGTGAGATTGGTGTCTAGGTTGTCAAGTAGTTTCTTTTCAATTTTGGCTGCATGATCTGTCGCATTGGGGTGTTGTGGTTCCATGTTTAATCCATTCCTTAAGTTGTTTGTCTTTGGACATTCTAATAGATAATGCAGCAGGGCCTTATCCGTTGTCGTGCCACAGTGTGCACACTCTTTTCTGGGGTTCTCAATCATTTCCCAGCAGCATTTGTATCCTAGCCTGAGCCTAGCTATTGTGACAGCCTGACTCCTTGGGGTGTACTTGGATACAGGTGAGGGCTCAAGTTTTGTTGCTTCCTTGTGCCATGTGGCAGAGTAGGAGCTTTTGTTAAAACAGTAGTTGTGGTTTACCTGCTTTGTTTTCTGTAGTGCCTGCTTGGTTTTTTATTTGTATTGCTGTAGGCTGGGTTGTATAGAGTGCTGTATGCTGTGGCATAAGACAGCATCCTTGGCAAGTTGATCTGCCTTGTCATTTCCGGGGATGTTGATGTGGCTGAGTATCCATTTGATGGTTACCAGTCTTCCTTGTTCTAGATGTTGCACTAGCAGTATTTGGACCGAGCTGACTAAGTTGATGTTTTCTTTGAACTTTTGCTGTTGTAGTGCTTGGACAGAGGAAAGTGAGTCAGTGTGTATGGTTACAGGTCCTTGTCCTTTTTCCATTGAGTTTTGCAGAGCCAATTTGATGGCAAATAACTCAGTCTGCAGAGTGGAGCAGGAGTCTGAAAGTCTCCAGGAAGCTGTAAAATGTTCCGAGTAGACTGCTGCTCCAGTTGCAGGGATACTTGTGTTTACAGTTCCATCTGTGCAGTAGGAGATGCCTTCTCCTTGGTTAGTTTCTGTGATAGCAGCTAGAGCTGCTTTGTGCAGTTGTATCTTTGTATAGGCTTTCTTACTGTCTGGAAGACTAGTGGTGTTGAATTTTGCTGGGTGTGCTCTCCATGGGACTAGCGGTCTGTAGTTGATGCAGGGCTTGTCTAAGTTGATTTTTGCCAATTCAGATGCCATGTTGCATTTATGTATATTTTTCAGAAGCTGGCCGGCATAGTTGTTTTGGATGGGGAGGTCTGGATGTTTGTTGAGGGCTTCTTTCAGTCTTTTCTGTGTGTGGGATCTCCTTTCAGATAGCAGAGCCTTTGTTATGGAGTTGGTGTTGGAGATGTTTATCCAGCTATATAGAGGAGGTAGATCTGTTTCCATTTGTAGGTTGAATATCCTGGTCCACATAGGAGCACCCAGCATGTAACGCATGGCATTGTTCTGGATTACTTCAATAGTGGGATTTGTTGTGCAGTGAGGTTGGCTAGGGTTGGGGCACTGAAGGTAATCAGGGATCTAATAGTGGCTGTGTAAAAGTTCTTCAGGACCTGAATACCTGCTCCTTCTTGAAGAGATTTCATATATCTCATAGAGGTTAGTCTGCAGTGTGCTCTTTCTCTGAGATATGTGATATGAGGTTTGAAGGTGAGTTGGCTGTCTATGTAAACTCTTATTCTATTCTATCTACCTTGGCTGTTTCCCCCTTTAATTGGGGGGTAGCCGACATCAAGAAATGAAAACAATAAGGGGATTACTTTGCTCTATGGGCAATGACGAGGGAGCTATCGATCTTTCATATGGCACTGCTGGAGTGCCACAGCCCATCCTCCCGGCTCTTCCACAACCTGTGTCGCTTCACAACTGCCAACTCCTCCTACTGCTCCTACCACAGGGCTACCTCTGTAAGATGCAGCCCCGTGGTAACAGCAGATGCCCATCAGAGCTGCGTCACAATCGCTCGCCACTCATTCCTATTCCTAGCACGCTCGCTTGCTTCCCTCACATCCATCCTCCTATCATTCAGGGCTCTCCTTACTCCATCCATCCATACAAACCTAGGCCTCCCTCTAGCATTTCTCCCATCAACTCTCGCATTCATCACCTTTTTCAGCAGCTTTTCATCAGCCATCCTTTCCACATGGCCAAACCATCTCAGAACATTCATATTTACTCTGGCTACAATTTCTATCCTCACACCCGTTCTTGCTCTCACCACTTCATTCCTAACCCTATCCAATCGAGATACACCAATCATACTACTCAGGCATTTCATCTCAAACACATTTAGTTTCCGTCTCTCACTTACTTTCATACCCCATAACTCCTAGATACATGAATGTATCCACCCATTCATTGGCTAGGGTGAGCAAGGCTAGTGGTACTGGAGTATTTACGGCCATAGCTTTTGTTTTATTACCGTTGATTTTGAGTCCCAGCTCCTTGCTTTTCTGATGGAACAGGTCTACTGCTTTTTGAGCACTGGCTAATCTATTGCCTCCTCTGCGGATGAAGGCTACATTGCCGGCATAGATGAAGATGTCTACTCCTTGGGGTAGTTGTAGTTGAAAGAAATTCTCCATCAGCACATTGAAGAGCAGTGGACTGAGGATGCCTCCTTGTGGGGTACCATTTTCTAATTTCTAGTATGTTGATAGTTGTCTTTGAAATTTCACTCTAGCCTCTCTATTTCTGACATGGTTTGAGACCTAACTTAGTAGATGTCCCTTAACTCCCTTCTTTGCTAGGGAGCACAGGATTGCTGCTGGGTTAGCCTGTTCAAAAGCCTTCTCAAGGTCTAAGAAGACTACGACTGCAGCCTCGTTGTTCATGCAGCTGAGGACATCCATAATGCACTGTGTGGTGCCTACATTATCTCTGTAGGCATACAAATGAGGGTGTAAGGGGCCTTATTTTGAATTGTAATCTCTTGAGCACCATTTTTTCAGCTGTTTTTTCTAAACAGCTTGGTAGTGATATGGGTCGTGGATTCGTTGGGTCTTTGGGTTTTGGGATAGGCTGAATATCCTGTTGACTCCAGATTTTTGGCCAAACCCTTAATATGTAAGTGCTGTTTGTCAGATGGAGGTAGGCGGCTTCACCTACAGTGCCCATGTTGTTGATCATTGTGTAGGTGATGCCATCTGCACCAGGGACTGTGTCTTTCCCTCTATATTTGGTGTTTCTAAGTTCTTGAGTGGTGAATGGTGTGTCTGTGTCATCTTTTTGTTTGCAGGCATGATTTATGGTGTCCCATCTTTGTTGCCTTAGGTCATTTTGGATCCTTATTGTGCTTGGTGGAAGTTGTTGGGTTGCTGAACAGTTGGAATAGGTGTCTGCAAGTCTTTCAGCTTCCTCCATAGGTTTTGGATGCATGGGTACTTTGGTTGATTTTTTCCAGACACCCTCCTGAGCATTTGCCATTGTTCGGTGAGGTTGATGTGCTGGTTTAACTTGACACACCATTCAAGCCATTTGTCGGTTCTGATGTTTGAGACAGTCTTGTGGGTGTCTGTGGGTCTTTTCCTATATAACTTCCTGACCCTATTTAATCTTTGCTTGGCATCTTTCACTTCTTGGTAGTAGTACCATGAGTCTTGATATTCCCTTTTTGGTGGTTTGTGTTTAGGCAAGGAATTGTCGGCTGCTTTGTGGGAGGTGGAGATGAGATCTTGTGCTAAAATTTTAACGTCTTCAGGTGCAGTGTAGTTTGAATGCCACTGTGTTAAGGATTGCTGAAATTTTTTCCAATTTGCCAAGTTTTGATTCCATTTGGGAGGAGGAAGTGGAATTGGTGGAAGTTTAGGCAGTTGGATGCTTGTCTGAGTGGCATAGTGATCACTCATGAGGTGAGGATGTATGCTCCAGTTGGTGTGGGGAGTGAAGGAGGAGGTTATGAAAGACAGGTCTAGTCTTCCTCCTCGTACATGTGTTGGAACCCCAGTGTTTATAAGATGGATATTGGGGAATTCATCCAGAAGATAAGCAACATGTTTGCCATCATCATTGTTTGGCCTTGTTGAGTTTAGAATTCTATGATGGGCATTGAAATCGCCACCTATGAAGGATGGCTCTTCAGCAGTGGTTGCAAAGAGCTCTCCTCCCTCTAAGAGGCCGTTTATATGCTTGTAAATGTTATATATCGTTAAGTTTTGATTTAGGAGTTGTATTTTGACAGTCTGGATCTCCACATTGTCCCCGCAGCTTGGAGGGTTGATGTTGGTGGCTGGGATGCAATTTTTAACTAGAGTTATTAGTCCTCTATTAGTATGGTTGTCTGCTGGTATTGTGAAGGCTTTGTAACCTGAGAAGTTGAATCCTTTTTGTTCTTTGAACAGCGTTTCTTGTTTAAGGATGACGTCAAAGTCACCTTCCTTGGCTGCTGATTGCAGGGAGGCATACTTGGGTCTAATCCCACAAACATTCCATTGCAGAATCCTTATGGAATCAAAACTTTGCTGTAGAGCTCTGATGTGGTCTGTTCCCATTCCTGCTCCCTCTTTGCGAGGCGGGAATCTCGGGACGGAAGGACCTGGAACTGGATGATGCTGTGCATCAGGGGGGGTTGACTGGTGGCCACATGACCCTTGGGTAGGTTTTTGTTGGTTGTTCTTTGTGGTGCAGGTTGAGGAGATGGGGTGACCTCTGTTCGGGCTGTTGGCCCATTCTTGCTCCGAGCAGCTGACTCTTGAGGTGCTGGGCAGGCCAGGGCAGGATAAACTGAGGTCCTGGCTATCGGTTTGGGGGTGTGGGTTCTTGTACTGTACATAAGTTTGTCCACTGCTTGGCTCATAGAGCTTTGTTCAAGCTGAACATTTAACATTAATGCTAGCTGGTTGGTGAATCCTTGAAGCAGTGTTCGTAGTTTGTCCTCCTTTATTGTGATGGTGCTTGACTCCACTGGAGGTGATGTCTGAAAAGCTTGGTGAGAAGGTTTGGGGGTTTGTGAAGCCTTTGAGAGTTTCCTGGGTAGGTTGTTTTGTCAATGGTCTGTCGAGATTCAGTCTTCTCCTTGGAGGACGAAGGGTTCTCTGAGGCTTGGGCCTGTTTTCCACCACAGGTTCTACGACTTGCCTGGGAACTAGGTTTGTCATAGTGGTTCTGGGTGGTTGTTTGGTTGGTTGAGGATTCCTGGAAGGTTGAGAAATAGTTTTGGGATGAGTTGTAGGTGGTGTGAGGCTTAGTCTCATTGGGCATTTGGGGTTCCATGCATGATGATTCCCCTTGCAGTTTGGGCATCTTGCTGTGGTTGCTTTGCCCCTCCTTGTGAGCTTGGACACACTTCTCCATGCTGTGTCTTCCACTGCAAACAGCACAAAATTCTGGGAGGGTGCATTGGGCTTTGTGATGTCCGAATCTCTGGCAATTGAAGTATCTCAGTGGTTCCTTGATGAAGGGTTTGGTGGAGAAGGATCCCCAGATGCCTAAATTCACCCTTACTGGAACCCGGCCCTTGAAGGTGGCTACTATAGTCTGAGTCAGTTGCCCAGTCTTGCTTGTTTGCCGGATAGCTTCCGTGATGTACGGAAGTGCTAACAATGGAGCCATTTCCATCACTAGTGGGTAATTGACTATGACTGCCTTGCAGGATTTTTCTCCTGGAATTAATTCCTGCATGAACACGTGGCGAGATGTCTGCAGGTATTGGTAGGCTTCTTGGTCTTTCAGGGTGAGTATCCATTGTCCCTGTAAGTTGGGCCGAGCTGTCATATTGATGCCCGGTATTGTTTGTTCTGTTAGCTTCACAGCCTGATAGTTGGTGGCAGTATCTTCGCTCATTATTTTGAATTTGTTGAATATATAAGTACAAACTGTTAGCATACAGCACTAAATAGTAAGGAAGCTCATCAGTGAAACAAAACTTATAAAACAATGCTATATTTCGGATCCTAACTGGATCCCTTCTCAAGCACAACTGAGAAAAAAGACAAAGGTAGAGGAAACGTAAACAAAAGGTCTCATGAGACCTGAGGGATTAAAATTTTTTATGGTAATAGGACAAGCATAACCCAAACGAATTATCCTCAATCAAAGAAGCCTCCAAGATCATTGAATCATTAACAAAGGAAAATGTTAATCCTTAAAATGATAATAGATCTGAAGGAAGATAACCCCCCCAAAAATTTTATGATTTAAAAAAGACATTCATTTTTTTTTTGTTAATTATAAAATCTTTTGGGGGGTTATGTTCTTTCAGATCTATTATCATTTTAAGGATTAACATTTTCCTTTGCTAATGATTTAATGATCTTGGCGGCTTCTTTGATTGAGGATAATTCGTTTGGGTTAGGTTTGTCCTATTATCATAAAAATTTTTAATCCCTCAAGTTTCATGAGTCCTTTTGTTTAAGTTTCCTCCACCTTTGTTTTTTTTTTCTCAGTTGTGCTTGAGAGGGGATCCAGTTGGGATCCGAAATATAGCAATGTTTTATAAATTTTGTTTCACTGATGGGCTTCCTTACTATATATATATATATATATATATATATATATATATATATATATATATATATATATATATATATATATATATATATATATATATGTATATGTGTATGTATATGTATATATATATATATATATATATATATATATATATATATATATATATATATATATATATATATATATATATATATATATATATATATATATATATATATATATATATATATATATATATATATATCTATCTATATATATATATATATATATATATATATATATATATATATATATATATATATATATATATATATATATATATATATATATCATATATATATATATATATATATATATATATATATATATATATATATATATATATATATATATATATATATATATATATATATATATATATACATATATATATATATACATATATATATATATATATATATATATATATATATATATATATATATATATATATATATATATATATATATATATATATATATATATATATTCTTGTGAGTAGTAGTCTTAAGCCAAGAGAGCAATGCACAGCAGTCAGAAATAAAGCAAACAGAATTTTAGGATTTATCTCAAGAAGCGTTAGCAATAGGACGGAAAAAGTTATTTTGCAGCTCTATCTTGCATTAGTTAGGCCCCATTTAGATTATGCTGTGCAATTCTGGTCACCCTATTATAGAATGGAAATTGAATCCTTGGAGAGAGTGCAGCGAAGAATGACCAAGATGATACACAATATCAGAAATCTACCATATGAGGACAGATTAAAAAAACTTAATCTACATTCTCTAGAGAGGCGAAGAGTTAGGGGGGATATGACTGAAGTGCATAAATGGTATAAAGGGATTAACAAGGGAGATATTAATAAAGTTTTAAAAATTCATGATCAAACCAGAACTCGTAATAATGGATTTAAGCTTGATAAATTTAGGTTCAGAAGGGAAATTGGTAAAAATTGGTTTGGTAATAGAGTAGCTGATGCATGGAACAAGCTTCCTAGTAGGATAGTAAATGCCAATACCTTAGACACCTTCAAATGTAGATTAGACAGACATATGACAGAGGTAGGGTGGGTATGAATAGGTTAGTGCTTGTTAGAAAAATCACAAAAAGAAAAATAGAATAAATAAGTAGAGTAGAATAGAATAGGTTAGACATATATATATATATATATATATATATATATATATATATATATATATATATATATATATATATATATGTATATATAAATATATGTATATATATATATATATATATATATATATATATATATATATATATATATATATATATATATATATATATATATATATACATATATATATATATATATATATATATATATATATATATATATATATATATATATATATATATATATATATATATATATATATATAGATATAGATATAGATATAGATATAGATATAGATATAGATATAGATATAGATATAGATATAGATATAGATATAGATATAGATATAGATATAGATATAGATATAGATATATATGTATGTATGAATGTATGTATGTATGTATGTATGTATGTATGTATGTATGTATGTATGTATGTATGTATGTATGTATGTATGTATGTATGTATGTATGTATGTATGTATGTATGTATGTATGTATGTATGTATGTATGTATGTATGTATGTATGTATGTATGTATGTATGTATGTATGTATGTATGTATGTATGTATGTATGTATGTATGTATGTATGTATGTATGTATGTATATATATATATATATATATATATATATATATATATATATATATATATATATATATATATATATATATATATATATATATATATATATATATATATATATATATATATATATAACCAATTAAGCACATTACATATGTGAAAACTTAAACTTTTTTTTTTTTTTTACCCCGACCGGGACTCCAACCTAGGACTTATGATTACTAAGTCAAGGCGCTACCACTACACCACAGAAGGTTAAAAGGAATCCAACCTTATAGCTTATATCTGCTATACTTAGGAATGAACGCATTCTAACTGAATGCCACTATGTTCATATTACAGATTCCCCAACCTCACTCGTGGCTTCATTTTAGCATTTAATTCAATTCCCAATCTCATTCGGGCCATGAAATAACCAATTAAGCACATTACATATGTGAAAACATGAGTCATTTTTTACTCCGACTGGGACTCGAGCCTAGGACTTATGATTACTAAGTCAAGGCGCTACCACTACACCACAGAAGGATAAAAGGAATCCAACCTTATAGCTTATATATGCTATACTTAGGAATGAACGCATTCTAACTGAATGCCACTATGTTCATATTACAGATTCCCCAACCTCATTCGTGGCTTCATTTTAGCATTTAATTCAATTCCCAATCACATTCGGGCCATGAAATAACCAATTAAGCACATTACATATGTGAAAACATGAATAATATTTTTACCCAGACTGGGACTCGAACCTAGGACTTATGATTACTAAGTCAAGGCGCTACCACTCCACCACAGAAGGGTAAAAGGAATCCAACCTTATAGCTTATATCTGCTATACTTAGGAATGAACACATTCTAACTGAATGCCACTATGTTCATATTACAGATTCCCCAACCTCACTCGTGGCTTCATTTTAGAATTTAATTCAATTCCCAATCTCATTCGGGCCAAGAAATAACCAATTAAGCACATTACATATGTGGAAAAATGAATCATTTTTTACCCCGACTGGGACTCGAACCTAGGACGTATGACTACTAAGTCAAGGCGCTACCACTACACCACAGAAGGTTAAAAGGAATCCAACCTTATAGCTTATATCTGCTATACTTAGGAATGAAAGCATTCTAACTGAAGGCCACTATGTTCATATTACAGATTCCCCAACCTCACTCGTGGCTTCATTTTAGCATTTAATTCAATTCCCAATCTCATTCGGGCCATGAAATAACCAATTAAGCACATTACATATGTGAAAACATGAATAATTTTTTACCCCGACCGGGACTCGAACCTAGAACTTATGATTACTAAGTCAAGGCGCTACCACTACACCACAGAAGGTTAAAAGGAATCCAACCTTATAGCTTATATCTGCTATACTTAGGAATGAACGCATTCTAACTGAATGCCACTATGTTCGTATTACAGATTCCCCAACGTCACTCGTGGCTTCATTTTAGCATTTAATTCAATTCCCAATCTCATTCGGGTCATGAAATAACCAAGTAAGCACATTACATATGTGAAAACATGAATCATTTTTTACCCCAACTGGGACTCGAACCTAGGACTTATGATTACTACGTCAAGGCGCTACCACTACACCACAGAAGGTTAAAAGGAATCCAACCTTATAGCTTATACCTGCTATACTTATGAATGAACGCATTCTAACTGAATGCCACTATGTTCATATTACAGATTCCCCAACCTCACTCGTGGCTTCATTTTAGCATTTGATTTAATTCCCTATCTCATTCGGGCCATGAAATAACCAATTAAGCATATTACATATGTGAAAACATGAATCATATTTTACCTCGACCGGGACTTGAACCTAGGACTTATGATTACTAAGTCAAGGCGCTACCACTACACCACAGAAGGGTAAAAGGAATCCAACCTTATAGCTTATATCTGCTATACTTAGGAATGAACGCATTCTAACTGAAGGCAACAATGTTCATATTACAGACTCCCCAACCTCACTCGTGGCTTCATTTTAGCATTTAATTCAATTCCCAATCTCATTCGGGCCATGAAATAACCAATTAAGCACATTACATATGTGAAAACATGAATCATTTTTTACCCCGACCGGGACTCGAACCTAGGGCTTATGATTACTAAGTCAAGGCGCTACCACTACACCACAGAAGGTTAAAAGGAATCCAACCTTTTAGCTTATATCTGCTATACTTAGGAATGAACGCATTCTAACTGAATGCCACTATGTTCATATTACAGATTCCCCAACCTCACTCGTGGCTTCATTTTAGCATTTAATTCAATTCCCAATCTCATTCGGGCCATGAAATAACCAATTAAGCACATTACATATGTGAAAACATGAATCATTTTTTACTCCGATCGGGACTCGAACCTAGGACTTATGATTACTAAGTCAAGGCGCTACCACTACACCACAGAATGTTAAAACGAATCCAACCTTATAGCTTATATCTGCTATACTTATGTTTTCACATATGTAATGTGCTTAATTGGTTATTTCATGGCCCTAATGAGATTGAGAATTTAATTAAATGCTAAAATGAAGCCATGAGTGAGGTTGGGGAATCTGTAATATGAACATAGTGGCATTCAGTTAGAATGCGTTCATTCCTAAGTATAGCAGATATAAGCTATAAGGTTGGATTCCTTTTAACCTTCTGTGGTGTAGTGGTAGCGCCTTGACTTAGTAATCATAAGTCCTAGGTTCGAGTCCCATTCAGGGCAAAAAATGATTCATGTTTTCACATATGTAATGTGCTTAATTGGTTATTTCATGGCCCGAATGAGATTGGGAATTGAATTAAATGCTAAAATGCAGCCACGAGTGAGGTTGATGAATCTGTAATATGAACATAGTGGCATTCAGTTAGAATGCGTTCATTCCTAAGTATAGCAGATATAAGCTATAAGGTTGGATTCTTTTTAACCTTCTATGGTGTAGTGGTAGCACCTTGACTTAGTAATCATAAGTCCTAGGTTCGACTCCCGGTCGGGGTAAAAAATTATTCATGTTTTCACATATGTAATGTGCTTAATTGGTTATTTCATGGCCCGAATGAGATTGGGAAGTGAATTAAATGCTAAAATGAAGCCACGAGTGAGGTTGGGGAATCTGTAATATGAACATAGTGGCATTCAGTTAGAATGCGTTCATTCCTAAGTATAGCAGATATAAGCTATAAGGTTGGATTCCTTTTAACCTTCTGTGGGTAGTGGTAGCGCCTTGACTTAGTAATCATAAGTCCTAGGTTCGACTCCCGGTCAGGGTAAAAAATGATTTATGTTTTCACATATGTAATGTGCTTAATTGGTTATTTCATGGCCCGAAGGAGATTGGGAATTGAATTAAATGCTAAAATGAAGCCATGAGTGAGGTTGGGGAATCTGTAATATGAACATAGTGGCATTCAGTTAGAATGCGTTCATTCCTAAGTATAGCAGATATAAGCTATAAGGTTGGATTCCTTTTAACCTTCTGTGGTGTAGTGGTAGTGCCTTGACTTGGGGTAAAAAAATGATTCATGTTTTCACATATGTAATGTGCTTAATTGGTTATTTCATTGCCCGAATGAGATTGGGAATTGAATTAAATACTAAAATGAAGCCACGAGTGAGGTTGGGGAATCTGTAATATGAACATATTGGCATTCAGTTACAATGCGTTCATTCCTAAGTATAGCAGATATAAGCTATAAGGTTGGATTCCTTTTAACCTTCTGTGGTGTAGTGGTAGTGCCTTGACTTAGTAATCATAAGTCCTAGGTTCGAGTCCCAGTTGGGGTAAAAAAATGATTCATGTTTTCACATATGTTATGTGCTTAATTGGTTATTTCATGGCCCGAATGAGATTGGGAATTGAATTAAATGCTAAAATGAAGCCACGAGTGAGGTTGGGGAATCTGTAATATGAACATATTGGCATTCAGTTAGAATGCGTTCATTCCTAAGTATAGCAGATATAAGATATAAGGTTGGATTCCTTTTAACCTTCTGTGGTGTAGTGGTAGCGCCTTGATTTAGTAATCATAAGTCCTAGGTTCGAGTCCCAGTTGGGGTAAAAAAATTATTCATGTTTTTACATATGTAATGTGCTTAATTGGTTATTTCATGGCCCGAATGAGACTGGGAATTGAATTAAATGCTAAAATGAAGCCACGAGTGAGGTTGGGGAATTTGTAATATGAACACAGTGGCATTCAGTTAGAATGCGTTCATTCCTAAGTATAGCAGATATAAGCTATAAGGTTGGATTTCTTTTAATCTTCTGTGGTGTAGTGGTAGCGCCTTGACTTAGTAATCATAAGTCCTAGGTTCGAGTCCCGGTCGGGGTAAAAAATGATTCATATATATATATATATATATATATATATATATATATATATATATATGTATATATATATATATATATATATATATATATATATATATATATATATATATATATATATATATATATATATATATATATATATATATATATATATATATATATATATATATATATATATATATATATATATATATATATATATATATATATATATATATATATGTATATATGCACACTGAGTCCCCGGGTTACATGGTCCCCAAGTTATGATGTTCAGCCATTACAACAGAGGCCCTAAAAATTATTAATAAATTATTAATTATTAATAAATTGTCAGTTCTCATACTGCCTTTCCTAACTGCTTTGACCTTTCTTCCATCTTAAACAAGGTCTATCTTCATCTCAGGGCCTAATCCTGTCATATATCCAGGTCATATATTTGACTATGCTTTCAGCTTGTCTTTTCATATTGTTTACCATTCTATTATTTTTGCCTTTTTATTATGCTGCCACTTTTTTTCTTTTCAATATTTTTATGGAGCTCGGGCCCCTTGAGGACGCATTTCTTTGCCCATACCAGCGTCACATAGAAAAAGTATATACAGTATATATATATATATATATATATATATATATATATATATATATATATATATATATATATATATATATATATATATATATATGTATATATATATATATATATATATATATATATATATATATATATATATATATATATATATATATATATATATATATATATATATATATATATATATATATATATATATATATATATATATATATATATATATATATATATATATATATATATATATATATATATATATATATATATATATATATATATATATATATATATATATATATATATACTGATAATCTGTATAAATAAAGAATCCACATAAAAAACTGTAAAGCTTTTTTGTATTTCATAATAGCCAATACAAGACACGCTGTTTTCTTTTGCTTTCTCTGCAGACATGCTTATTGAAAGGGTCTCTGGTGAGTGCCTCCAATATGCCTGCAGAACTGGCTATGATGGTTCAGCAGGCTAACATCGACGGAACGTGTGTTAAACCTGTACCAATTACTGACGATGTTTACTATGCCATAAAAGACGGGCCTTTCCCTGGAGACACATGTGGGGAACTACCCTGCAAGTTGCAATATGAAGACTGGTGGTGTGCTTGTAAGTTATTGATTAATTGTTTGACATATTTATTTGTTTAAGTACTTGGCTACTGGGCTTTTTGGTTAGTGATTATCGAATTTCTTTTGTTTACTAATTTATCAATTCATTTATTTATGTATATTTATTCATTTTTTAAATAATTTATATCTTAATAAAACATTCATTTATGTAATTATAATGATTTAATTAACTAACCACTCAAAGAAGCTAACAAATAGGACATTTTTATAAATGTGCAAAATTATCCTGCTAAGTTGGCAGGTGACAGGAGAGGATGGGTGTTCGAACTTTGTCAGTATCAAAGCCTGTACATTTTTTTTTTCCCATTGTGAGACACGTCGGGTCTGAAGTCGAGTCTACTGCAGCATTATGAATTTGCTCCACATGCACACATATGCGTGAGTGCACGCACACACACACACACACACACACACACACACCAGAGTCTGTAAATTCATTCATGAATATGTTTGCAGATGATGCAAAGATTGTGAAGAAAGTAAAAAACGAGAACAATGGTAGAGAACTTCAGGAGGATCTAAATAATCTGCATGAGTGGTCAGAAAAGTGGCTAATGAAATTCAATACCTCAAAATGTAAGGTAATGAGAATGGGTACAAGTGCAAGAAGGTCCAAGCTTGACTACTCGGTGGCTGGAGTACAACTTCAGGAGACAGAAAATGAGAGAGATCTAGGAGTAAACATATTGGCAGATTTGTCTCCAGAAATACATATAAATGGCGTAGTAAGGGCAGCATATGCATTCTTATCAAATGTAAGGGTAGCCTTCAGGCACATGGACAAGGAAATGTTCAGAAATATTTATGTAACCTATGTGAGGCCAAAACTCGAATATGCAGCCCCCTTTTGGAATCCGCACTTGAAAAAGCACATAGCTAAGCTTGAAAAAGTTCAAAGACATGCCACGAAACTGGTGCCAGAAATACGCAATCTCGGTTATGATGAGAGGCTGAGGGAATTAGACTTGCCATCACTCGAAGCTAGAAGAGTAAGGGGGGATATGGTGACAGTCTTTAAATTCCTTCATGGTTATGATAGAGTGGATAGGGATCGATATTTCGATATGGCTGGCTCTAGAACTAGAGGTCATAGTTTGAAGCTTCGGAAGAAAACTTGTTTGCAGGATGTAAGGAAATACTTTTTCAGTGTAAGAGTAGTTGATAATTGGAATTCGCTAAGCGAGGAGGTAGTTAATGCTACCTCAATCCATAGTTTTAAGGACAGGTATGATAAGTATCACTAAGTCTAAAAATGGAACCGATCAGGAGACGGGAAGATACGAGCTTTGGGCTCTTTCCCGTAAACACAATTAGGTAATCACAATTAGGTAATCACACACATTGAAGACATTCTTCCTGAGAGTAGAGGCACTGAGGACATGAGGAGGAACTATCCGAAAGGAGATTACATCAAAATGAATGAGCTTTTTGCAGTTATTGACTGGAGAACCTTATTTTACAACAAATCTGTACAAGAAATGTATGACATCTTTTGTGAGAAATATGGGAAGATAGTAGATTGCTGCATACCTGTCACCAAAGTAGGTGTAATTCATGCCAGAGAGAAATGGTTCGATAATGGGTGTAAAAGAGCTAAGGAGTGGAGAGACAAATGCTGGAAAAGGTATAGGAGGAGAAAAAACATAAATGCCTGGCAAACCTACAAAAGAGCAAGAAATGACTACCTAAGTAAAAGGAGAGAGGCAGAGAGAGATTATGAGAGGGACATCACCAGGAAGGCTAAAGAAAATCCCAAGCTTTTCCACAGCTTTATCAGAGGAAAACTGAAGGTAAAAGAACAGGTTTTAAGGCTAAAGAGAGCGGATGGAAGCATCACTGAGACGGACGAAGAGATCTGCAAAGAATTGAACAAGGAGTTTCAGTCAGTATTTACAGTAGAAAATACCCCACCCCCTCAGATTGCAGTGATAGAAGCTCAAGGGCCGGTATTAGAGAACATCAACCTTACAGCCACAGAGGTATGCAAAGCGCTGATGGATTTAGATGTTCATAAAGCTACAGGTCCTGATGACATATCCCCTCATGTGCTTAAAAAATGCGCAAACACAATATCAGTGGCACTAAGTATCATATTTAAGGAGTCACTGGAGTCGGGGGAGATTCCAAGATGCTGGAAACAAGCAAATGTGATACCTATCTTCAAAAAGGGAAGGAGGGATACGGCTCTGAACTATAGACCAGTTTCCTTGACCAGCATAGTTTGCAAACTTATGGAGAAACTACTAAGGAAACATATCTCTCTTCACTTGGAATCCTTCAACTTTTTGTCAGTGAGGCAACATGGCTTCAGAGAAGGAAGATCAACAGTAACAAACTTATTAGAATTTTATGATGAGGTAAGCCAAATCTTACAGGAAAGAGAGGGCTGGGCAGATTGCATATTCCTAGACTTCCAGAAAGCGTTTGACACTGTTCCACATGGGAGACTTATTAGGAAGCTGCAATCAATGGCTAGAATAGGTGGAAATGTCTTGGAATGGATAAAAACTTACTTAGAAGGAAGGGAACAGAGGGTTAGAGTAAGACACTCAGTGTCTGAATGGAGAAGAGTTAGTAGTGGAGTTCCACAGGGTTCAGTTTTAGGGCCACTTTTGTTCCTTGTATATGTAAATGACCTACCAGAGTCTGTAAATTCATTCATGAATATGTTTGCAGATGATGCAAAGATTGTGAAGAAAGTAAAAAACGAGAACAATGGTAGAGAACTTCAGGAGGATCTAAATAATCTGCATGAGTGGTCAGAAAAGTGGCTAATGAAATTCAATACCTCAAAATGTAAGGTAATGAGAATGGGTACAAGTGCAAGAAGGCCCAAGCTTGACTACTCGGTGGCTGGAGTACAACTTCAAGAGACAGAAAATGAGAGAGATCTAGGAGTAAACATACTGGCAGATTTGTCTCCAGAAATACATATAAATGGCGTAGTAAGGGCAGCATATGCATTCTTATCAAATGTAAGGGTAGCCTTCAGGCACATGGACAAGGAAATGTTCAGAAATATTTATGTAACCTATGTGAGGCCAAAACTCGAATATGCAGCCCCCTTTTGGAATCCGCACTTGAAAAAGCACATAGCTAAGCTTGAAAAAGTTCAAAGACATGCCACGAAACTGGTGCCAGAAATACGCAATCTCGGTTATGATGAGAGGCTGAGGGAATTAGACTTGCCATCACTCGAAGCTAGAAGAGTAAGGGGGGATATGGTGACAGTCTTTAAATTCCTTCATGGTTATGATAGAGTGGATAGGGATCGATATTTCGATATGGCTGGGTCTAGAACTAGAGGTCATAGTTTGAAGCTTCGTAAGAAAACTTGTTTGCAGGATGTAAGGAAATACTTTTTCAGTGTAAGAGTAGTTGATAATTGGAATTGGCTAAGCGAGGAGGTAGTTAATGCTATCTCAATCCATAGTTTTAAGAACAGGTATGATAAGTATCACTAAGTCTAAAAATGGAACCGATCAGGAGACGGGAAGATACGAGCTTTGGGCTCTTTCCCGTAAACACAATTAGGTAATCACAATTAGGCAATTAGGTAATCACACACACACACACACACACACACACACACACACACACTACAGGGACAGAGGGATATAGTAAGACACTCATTGTGTGAGAGCGGAGAAGGGTTAGTAGTGGGGTTCCACATGGTTCAGTTTTAGGGCCACTTTTGTTCCTTGTATACGTAAATGACCCAACAGAGTCTGTAAATTCAATCCTGAATATGTTTGCATATAATGCAAAGATTGTGATGAAAGTAAGAGACGAGAGCAATGATAGAGAACTTCAGGAAGACTTAAATAGTCTGCATGAGTGGTCAGAAAAGTTACTAATGAAATTCAATACTTCAAAATGTAAGGTAATGAGAGTGGGTACATGTGTAAGAAGGCCCTAGCTTGGATACTCAATAGCAGGAGCAGAACTTCAAGAGATGGAGAATGAGATAGATCTCGGAGTATACATGCTGGCCGATTTGTCTCCAGAAATGCATATAAATAGCATAGTAAGGACAGTATACGCTGTCTTAATCAATGTGAGGGTAGCCATCAGACACATGGGCAATAAAATGCTCAGAAATATATATGTAACTTATCTGAAGCCAAAACTTCCTTTGGAATCCACACTTGAAAAAGCAAATAATTAAGAAGGAAAAAGTTCAAAGACATGCCACGAACTGCTGACAGAAATATGCAATCTCAGTTATGAGGAAATGTTGAGGAAATTAGACTTGCCATCACTCAAAGCTAGAAAAATGAGGGGGATATTGGGACGGTTTTTAAATTCCTTTATGGTTATGAGAGTGGATAGGGATCGATATTTTGATATGTCTTGCTCTAGAACTAAAGGTCTTAGTTTGAAGCTTTGTAAGTAAACTTCTTTACAGGATGTAAGGAAGTACTTTATTAGTGTAAGAGTAGCTGATGATTGGAATTTGCACAGAGAGGAGATAGTTAATGCTAACTTAGTTAATAGGTTAAGGACAATTATGATAAGTATCACTAAGTACAAAATGAAACCGACCAAGAGACGGGAAGCTACGCTTGGGGCTCTCTTTCATAAGCATAGTTAGGAAATTACCCTTAAGTAATTTTAAACACACAATCACACACACACACACACACACACACACACACACACACACACACTAAGCGAGGAGGTAGTTAATGCTACCTCAATCCATAGTTTTAAGGACAGGTATGATAAGTATCACTAAGTCTAAAAATGGAACCGATCAGGAGACGGGAAGATACGAGCTTTGGGCTCTTTCCCGTAAACACAATTAGGTAATCACAATTAGGTAATCACACTCAGTACTGAGTTAAGTTGCCAAGTAGTACAGCAGTCTTATTTTTCTTCATTTTTTTTGCTTTTCTTTTAGCTTTCTCTTTTACTATTTTGTTATTTTGTATATATATATTGAGTTAAATGTAAAGTCTAATCCCGTGATAACATATCTTGGTTAGCAAGTCAGTTTATCAGTTAGGAAGAATATATAACAGAAACAGGTGGGTGCCACCTCAAACACAAATTCGAATTTTCCTTCAGGTTTGATTTTTGTTTTTCTTTTTCTTTTTATACTTACATTACCATGGTCAAGTTTTTAAGTTAAGATGTGTGTTACCAGAAAGGAGACAAACTGAGTCACTAAATAGCACTTATATGGAGATATAAAAATTCTGTGTGAAGCTAAATTAGAAGTTTTTCTCTTCTCTTTTTTTTTTCCTCTTTCTCGTCTTCTTTCTATATTCTGTGAGAGGGAGAACATAAAAATGAAGCCATCTCTGTCCCAAACCTCTCCCACCCATGGGTCGGGAGAAGGGGTAGTCATCAGGGGACTTAAACAGAGAATCAAGAAGTTAGAGGAAATGGTTATAAGCCTTGATGATAAAATTCGGAATATGGATGGAGAAATGAAAGAGAATGAAACACTCAGAGAACAAATAAGATCTTTGGAGGAAGCAAATAAAGCACAAGGGCAGGAGAGAAAGGAACTAGAAAAAAGAATAAAGAAGCTGGAAGGGGAAAAGAGTCAACTAGAATCTAGAATTTCTAAACAAGAAGATAAAAACAAACAGCTGAATGACAACCTAAAGGAATTAGATGTTAGTTCACTGCTCTCTTCTGAGAGAGACGAGATTGCTGCTTGGAATGTTCAGATTAAGGAAAACATTGAACAGTTCAGAAAAGAGTTCCAGGAGCTGAATATGGAAAATGATGCCATGAAAACGTCCTTTGCTGATGCACTAAAGGGAAATGTGGCAGTAAAAGAGGCTGTAAAGGTGGTGGCACTGGAAAACATACAAACAGTTGACTATAAAGAGACAGTAATCGAAAAAATGAAAGACGTTGTGATGGAAAGGGCAAACCCACTCATCAGACAGGCACTTGATAAGGAGAAGACAGTGGTAATCTCAGGCATAAGTGAATCCCAGGAGCCAACATGGCAGAGGAGACTTGAAGAAAATAAAGCTAGCGTTGTAGTCCTGAGGATATTGTAAACATACACCAACTAGGTAAATATTCGAGGGAAGGAAAGCCGAGACCAACAAAAGTAACCTTTGAGAGAGGGGAAACATGTAGGGAAATATTGTTGAGAAAAAAAAGTCTAAAAGACCTTCAAGAATGCAAAGAAGTGTTCATTAGACAATACAGAACACAGGAAGAGATGGGAAAGATCAAAAACTTGTTGCAAGAGGCAAGAAGGTTAAATGATGAAAGAAATGAAGAAGAGAAGAAAAATTTTCGTTACAGAATACTTCCAGACAAAGGGGAGATAAAGAAGATAATGACAGAAGATCAGGGGATGGGGCCTCATTAAGATTGTTATACACAAATGCTGATGGATTAGCTGGTAAGGCAGTAGAATTAAAAGATAGGATTCACAACAGTAAGGCAGATATAGTAGCAATTACAGAGACTAAGTTGAGTGAGGACATAAACAGTGTCACAGTTTTTCCTAAGGGCTTCAGAATACTAAGGGTCGAAAGATCTGAGAGGACTGGTGGAGGGATAGCACTGCTCATAAGTGAGAGGGTTCAAGTTGAAGAAATAAACTTGGCTATAGAAAGTGAGTTCAGGGAATTTCTTGTTGCTCGCATAAATACTGGGTCAGAGAGCATTATAATAACTGTTGTATACAACCCACCAAGGAACCAAAATAGGCTTGAAATTTATGAGGAAAGTCATATAGGTACTATTGAAGTCATAAACTCAGTTGTTAACATGGCACGGGGAAAAAAATGTAGGATTTTGATTATGGGAGACTTTAATCATAAAGAGATAGATTGGATAAATCTTGACCCACACAGTGGTGAGGACTCATTTGGGGCAAGATTCCTAGATTGCGTACAAGGGAATTTCCTACACCAACATGTAATGGAACCAACAAGAGCCAGGGGTGGGGATGAGCCATCACTACTTGATCTAGTGTTCACAGATAATGTGTTGGATATTGAAAATATTGAGTATGAACCACCAATTGGAAAGAGTGACCACTGTGTGTTGTTGATGGAGTATATCATTGAAGACATTCTTCCTGAGAGTAGAGGCACTGAGGACATGAGGAGGAACTATCCGAAAGGAGATTACATCAAAATG
The DNA here is from genome assembly GCA_037179515.1 of Halocaridina rubra. Classification (NCBI taxonomy): domain Eukaryota; kingdom Metazoa; phylum Arthropoda; class Malacostraca; order Decapoda; family Atyidae; genus Halocaridina; species Halocaridina rubra. The sequence continues at coordinate 47,134 of JAXCGZ010017145.1, read as the reverse complement.
AATGAGCTTTTTGCAGTTATTGACTGGAGAACCTTATTTTACAACAAATCTGTACAAGAAATGTATGACATCTTTTGTGAGAAATATGGGAAGATAGTAGATTGCTGCATACCTGTCACCAAAGTAGGTGTAATTCATGCCAGAGAGAAATGGTTCGATAATGGGTGTAAAAGAGCTAAGGAGTGGAGAGACAAATGCTGGAAAAGGTATAGGAGGAGAAAAAACATAAATGCCTGGCAAACCTACAAAAGAGCAAGAAATGACTACCTAAGTAAAAGGAGAGAGGCAGAGAGAGATTATGAGAGGGACATCACCAGGAAGGCTAAAGAAAATCCCAAGCTTTTCCACAGCTTTATCAGAGGAAAACTGAAGGTAAAAGAACAGGTTTTAAGGCTAAAGAGAGCGGATGGAAGCATCACTGAGACGGACGAAGAGATCTGCAAAGAATTGAACAAGGAGTTTCAGTCAGTATTTACAGTAGAAAATACCCCACCCCCTCAGATTGCAGTGATAGAAGCTCAAGGGCCGGTATTAGAGAACATCAACCTTACAGCCACAGAGGTATGCAAAGCGCTGATGGATTTAGATGTTCATAAAGCTACAGGTCCTGATGACATATCCCCTCATGTGCTTAAAAAATGCGCAAACACAATATCAGTGGCACTAAGTATCATATTTAAGGAGTCACTGGAGTCGGGGGAGATTCCAAGATGCTGGAAACAAGCAAATGTGATACCTATCTTCAAAAAGGGAAGGAGGGATACGGCTCTGAACTATAGACCAGTTTCCTTGACCAGCATAGTTTGCAAACTTATGGAGAAACTAGTAAGGAAACATATCTCTCTTCACTTGGAATCCTTCAACTTTTTGTCAGTGAGGCAACATGGCTTCAGAGAAGGAAGATCAACAGTAACAAACTTATTAGAATTTTATGATGAGGTAAGCCAAATCTTACAGGAAAGAGAGGGCTGGGCAGATTGCATATTCCTAGACTTCCAGAAAGCGTTTGACACTGTTCCACATGGGAGACTTATTAGGAAGCTGCAATCAATGGCTAGAATAGGTGGAAATGTCTTGGAATGGATAAAAACTTACTTAGAAGGAAGGGAACAGAGGATTGGAGTAAGACACTCAGTGTCTGAATGGAGAAGAGTTAGTAGTGGAGTTCCACAGGGTTCAGTTTTAGGGCCACTTTTGTTCCTTGTATATGTAAATGACCTACCAGAGTCTGTAAATTCATTCATGAATATGTTTGCAGATGATGCAAAGATTGTGAAGAAAGTAAAAAACGAGAACAATGGTAGAGAACTTCAGGAGGATCTAAATAATCTGCATGAGTGGTCAGAAAAGTGGCTAATGAAATTCAATACCTCAAAATGTAAGGTAATGAGAATGGGTACAAGTGCAAGAAGGCCCAAGCTTGACTACTCGGTGGCTGGAGTACAACTTCAAGAGACAGAAAATGAGAGAGATCTAGGAGTAAACATACTGGCAGATTTGTCTCCAGAAATACATATAAATGGCGTAGTAAGGGCAGCATATGCATTCTTATCAAATGTAAGGGTAGCCTTCAGGCACATGGACAAGGAAATGTTCAGAAATATTTATGTAACCTATGTGAGGCCAAAACTCGAATATGCAGCCCCCTTTTGGAATCCGCACTTGAAAAAGCACATAGCTAAGCTTGAAAAAGTTCAAAGACATGCCACGAAACTGGTGCCAGAAATACGCAATCTCGGTTATGATGAGAGGCTGAGGGAATTAGACTTGCCATCACTCGAAGCTAGAAGAGTAAGGGGGGATATGGTGACAGTCTTTAAATTCCTTCATGGTTATGATAGAGTGGATAGGGATCGATATTTCGATATGGCTGGCTCTAGAACTAGAGGTCATAGTTTGAAGCTTCGTAAGAAAACTTGTTTGCAGGATGTAAGGAAATACTTTTTCAGTGTAAGAGTAGTTGATAATTGGAATTCGCTAAGCGAGGAGGTAGTTAATGCTATCTCAATCCATAGTTTTAAGAACAGGTACGATAAGTTTCACTAAGTCTAAAAATGGAACCGATCAGGAGACGGGAAGATACGAGCTTTGGGCTCTTTCCCGTAAACACAATTAGGTAATCACAATTAGGTAATCACACACACACACACACACACACACACACACACACACACACATATATATATATATATATATATATATATATATATATATATATATATATATATATGTGTGTGTGTGTGTGTGTGTGTGTGTGTGTGTGTGTGTGTGTGTGTGTGTGTGTGTGTGTACTTACCTAATTGTACTTACCTAATTGTGTTTACGGGAAAGAGCCTAAAACTCGTATCTTCATGTCTCCTGATCGGTTCCATTTTATACTTAGTGATACTAATCATACTTGTCCTTAAAACTATGAATTGAGATAGCATTAACTACCTCCTCGCTTAGCCAATTCCAATTATCAACTACTCTTACACTGAAAAAGTATTTCCCTACATCCTGCAAAGAAGTTTTTGCATGAAGCTTCAAACTATGACCTCTAGTTCTAGAGCCTGCCATATCAAAATATCGATCCCTATCCACTCTATCATAACCATGAAGGAATTTAAAGACTGTCACCATATCCCCCCTCAACCTTTTAGTTTCGAGTGATGGTAAGTCTAATTCCCTCAGCCTCTCATCATAACTGAGATTGCGTATTTCTGGCACCAGTTTCGTGGCATTTCTTTGAACTTTTTCAAGCTTAGCTATGTGCTTTTTCAAGTGTGGATTCAAAAAGGGGGCTGCATATTCGAGTTTTGGCCTCACATAGAATACATAAATATTTCTGAACATTTCCTTGTCCATGTGCCTGAAGGCTGCCCTTACATTTGATAAGAATGCATATGCTGCCCTTACTATGTCATTTATATGTATTTCTGGAGACAAATCTGCCAGTATGTTTACTCCTAGATCTCTCTCATTTTCTGTCTCTTGAAGTTGTACTCCAGCCACCGAGTAGTCAAGCTTGGGCCTTCTTGCACTTGTACCCATTCTCATTACTTTACATTTTGAAGTATTGAATTTCATTTGCTGCTTTTCTGACCACTCATGCAGATTATTTAGATCTTCCTGAAGTTCTCTATCATTGTTCTCGTTTTTTACTTTCTTCACAATCTTTGCATCATCTGCAAACATATTCATGAATGAATTTACAGACTCTGGTAGGTCATTTACATATACAAGGAACAAAAGTGGCCCTAAAACTGAACCCTGTGGAACTCCACTACTAACTCTTCTCCATTCAGACACTGAGTGTCTTACTCTAACCCTCTGTTCCCTTCCTTCTAAGTAAGTTTTTATCCATTCCAAAACATTTCCAACTATTCTAGCCATTGATTGCAGCTTCCTAATAAGTCTCCCATGCGGAACAGTGTCAAATGCTTTCTGGAAGTCTAGGAATATGCAATCTGCCCAGCCCTCTCTTTCCTGTAAGATTTGGCTTACCTCATCATAAAATTCTAATAAGTTTGTTACTGTTGATCTACCTTCTCTGAAGCCATGTTGCCTCACTGACAAAAAGTTGAAGGATTCCAAGTGAAGAGAGATATGTTTCCTTAGTAGTTTCTCCATAAGTTTGCAAACTATGCTGGTCAAGGAAACTGGTCTATAGTTCAGAGCCGTATCCCTCCTTCCCTTTTTGAAGATAGGTATCACATTTGCTTGTTTCCAGCATCTTGGAATCTCCCCCGACTCCAGTGACTCCTTAAATATGATACTTAGTGCCACTGATATTGTGCTTGCGCATTTTTTAAGCACATGAGGGGATATGTCATCAGGACCTGTAGCTTTATGAACATCTAAATCCATCAGCGCTTTGCATACCTCTGTGGCTGTAAGGTTGATGTTCTCTAATACCGGCCTTTGAGCTTCTATCACTGCAATCTGAGTGGGTGGGGTATTTTCTACTGTAAATACTGACTGAAACTCCTTGTTCAATTCTTTGCAGATCTCTTCATCTTTCTCAGTGATGCTTCCATCCGCTCTCTTTAGCCTTAAAACCTGTTCTTTTACCTTCAGTTTTCCTCTGATAAAGCTGTGGAAAAGCTTGGGATTTTCTTTAGCCTTCCTGGTGATGTCCCTCTCATAGTCTCTCTCTGCCTCTCTCCTTTTACTTAGGTAGTCATTTCTTGCTCTTTTGTAGGTTTGCCAGGCATTTATGTTTTTTCTCCTCCTATACCTTTTCCAGCATTTGTCTCTCCACTCCTTAGCTCTTTTACACCCATTATCGAACCATTTCTCTCTGGCATGAATTACACCTACTTTGGTGACAGGTATGCAGCAATCTACTATCTTCCCATATTTCTCACAAAAGATGTCATACATTTCTTGTACAGATTTGTTGTAAAATAAGGTTCTCCAGTCAATAACTGCAAAAAGCTCATTCATTTTGATGTAATCTCCTTTCGGATAGTTCCTCCTCATGTCCTCAGTGCCTCTACTCTCAGGAAGAATATCTTCAATGATATACTCCATCAACAACACACAGTGGTCACTCTTTCCAATTGGCGGTTCATACTCAATTTTTTCAATATCCAACACATTATCTGTGAACACTAGATCAAGTAGTGATGGCTCATCCCCACCCCTGGCCC
>JAXCGZ010017145.1:0-40000 GCA_037179515.1 Halocaridina rubra | reverse complement strand
CACTTTAGATGTTAATAAATGATATGATGGAAACTTTAGATATTAGCAAATAATATTGTAGTAACTTTAGATGTTTATAAATAATATGGTGGAACGTGATGACCTAATTAATTATTTGCATTTGCACTATATTAACTTCTGAAGTCAAGCTGGCACAATACACACACATGAGGTTTTATCGCCCAAATTACACCCAAAAGAATGTTCGGGGAAACCTATGTTTATATGAATGTCAAGGTGAACTGAATTGGTGAATTTTTGCTGGCTTCAAGTTGATTGGTTGTCGTCTTCCCAACTCATTTCAATGATTAAATTTTTCAAAACTACCATGAAACTATCTAATTTGACAATTATATAAATTTACAATTATATACAATTAAAGTAACTGAGTGCTGTAAGAGGAAGAATTGAAGGGATGCAGGTCTATGGGAACTTACTGAAACATATTGATGTGTAGTCACATCTCACTTCCCCCCTTTAAGACAAGACCGGAGGGATGTCTTGTAACACTATCTAAAGCAAGAAAATGTGCTTTTGATAAGGTGTTAGCTAAGATGTTCTCCGAACCTGTTACATGACGAATATCCAGATTGTAGGGTTGGAGGAATAAGGATCTTCTTAGAAGTCTTTGATTGGCGTGTCGAACTTTTTCCAAAAATCGTAGAGGACTGTGGTCTGTATAGACCACTAGGGGATGCACTCCATACACATAGCACTCAAACTTCTTTAGGGAGTTGATTAGATCCAAAAGCTCTTTCTTAATTGTTGGGTGCACTTTCCGGTGTGGCTTGAATTGGCAAGAATGATAGCTCACAGGGTGCAGGAGTCCATCAGCAGGTGCAAGTTGCATAAGTACAGCTCCAGTGCCAGTGTCACACTCATACACATATAAGAAAAAAGGCAAGTCAAAATTGGATAAACATAATACTGGGTCATTTGATAGAAATGCCCTTAAGGAATCAATAGCTGTTTGGCAGTGTTTGCCCCAACACAGAGACACAGTTTTCCTGGTTAAGTTGGTTAGTGGAGTGATTATATTGGAAATATTTGGACAAAACCTTTTGTAAAAACCAACCATTCCAATGAACCATTGTATTTCCTTCTTTGCACAAAGTTTGTATGCAGGTTGTCATATAGGAGTAATACCAGACATCATCTGTATGTCGTCTTAAATTAAGGACAAAGTTTGGGTACATTAGATACAATATCTTTAAATCTAGAAAATATATTTTGCAATGTTGCTAAAAATGGTTTAATTCTTCCAGGAGTTTATTCCTACTTTAGTACATATCTCAGTACTTGATTCAATGTCATCAGTGCTGTCACACTCTGCAGTTACCGTATTACAGATTGAAATTACTTGAGACTCCTGTTCAAAGTTCTACTGTGGAATTCCTTCAATCTATTAATATGTATCAGTTGTTGAGACTTTTGTCTGTCTGGAGTGTCGATAAGATATTTGTTGTTTAGATGGACTTTGGCTACTTTATAAGGTCCAGCAAATTCAGATGAGAGGGGATTAGCCAATCTGCGAAGAAGTGCAAGTACTATGTATTTAATGTGGATGAGTCTGGCTTGTTTTGGAAGCGAATGCAGTCATACGTACATAGCCAAGGAGGAGAAGACAGCACAAGGCCATAAAGTCAGTAAGGAAAGACTGACCTAGCTTTTGAAGGCTAATGCTGCTGGAAACAGCAAGCTGAGCCCTTGCTGGTTTACTTGGCAGAAATCCAAGGGCACTCAAGGGCATTTGGAAGAGTCAACCACCAGTCGTCTGGAAATAAAACAAGAAGGCTTTGATAACCCTTCAGATATTTGAGTTTGGTTCAGCAACCATTTTGTCCCTGAAGTGGAGAGGTATGATGCCTCTAAGGGTCTTCTATTTAAGGAGTTGCCTGTGCTTGACAATGTCCCTGGTCACCCTCCCCATTTGCATGACTTTCATCCTAATGTCACTAATACCACTGCATTGTTACAGCCAATGGATCAGGGAGTCATTGCAGCTTTCAAGACCTACTACCTCCAAGGACAATCGCTATGGCTTTTAGGGAAACTGAAAAGGACAAGAACTTGACTCTCAAGGACTTCTGAAATTCACACAATATTCTTCAGGTTGTGAAGAATATTGCTGATGCTTGGGAGGAAGTTAGGTAGATGAACTTGAATGGGGTATGGAAGAAATTGTACCCCCAGTTTGTGAATGGCTTCCGTGGCTTTGAGGAGAGAGTTGAGTCTGTCACCAAGAACGCGGTTACCCTGAGTAAGGAGCTCAAGTTGGAGGTGGAGGGTGATGATGTAAAAGAGCTGCTGGAATCTCATGGAGAGGCGTTATCTGCTGAGCACCTCATTCAACTAGAGAAGTCTCAGCACCTACCTCTCCAGCTTCCTCCTCCTTATAAGTCTGGCTCTCCCTCCCTTCCAAACACCCCTTCCAGTGTGCAAGCCAACTACTAAAGTAAAATAACCAGTATTGTACTGTATGTTGCAATGTACTGTAGTGCACTTTTACTACTTTTGCTTTTTAGATTACACAAGTAAAGCTAAGCAATATTGTTAAGTTTAGTTTAACTACTTTTATGTCTTAGATTAAGAACTTAGATTACTTTTCCATGTTTTCGGCTGACAGAAGGGAATGAGACACAATAGGAAAAGGACAGACTGAAAGAATAGTCGGATTATTGTGGACCTAGAGATATGGCAGGATTAGGCCCTGAGATGACGATAGATCCGTTTTTTGAAGGAAGATAGGTTATAAGACTTAAGAAAGACTGGAGGAGGAAGAGAGTCCCAGAGTCTGGAGGTAAATGGGATGAAACAGTCACTGCACTGACCAATCAACGAGCTACAATCTCCACAGAGTATTTGGGAGACGAGGCCACTTGGCGAGTGTTACGTGGCCTTGGCAGTGAGGGAGGGAAGCAACTCACCAGCTCATAAGAGCAGCAATGGAAGTAGTAGCGATAAAAAAGAGAAAGGGGTGATACCTTACGGCCAAGAGAAAGAGAAGCCAGATTAAGAGAAGGGTTACTGATGAGTCTGATTGCCTTAGATTCAAACCTAGCAAGGAGATAAGGGTAAGAAGAAACATCCCAGATGTGCGAGCAGTATTCTAAGCAGGGACGGATAAGTCCTTTATAGATTTCAAATACAGTAAGTGGAAAGAGGAGAAGCAATGGCATACACAAAACAAAAACTATATTTTTCTTTATGCAGATTCAGAAATTTGGATTATATGACTCCTCCAAGACAAGTTAGTGGTTATCTGGATTTCTAATATGTTAATAGCATTAAGAGAGTAAAAATCGTTAGTTTCGAAGATCATTAAAATGCATTCGGTATCACCCAGTTCTAATAAAACAGTATAGTACTTGGTGAATAACACTTATTCCGAATAATATTAATTTAGTTATTTTTACTCATGTTTAACAGTATTCAGTTGGTTAATATCGCTTACTGCGACGAATATTTCTTAGGTTAGAATACTCTGTTCCCAATAATATTCAGCTGCTCAATTTTAAATATTAATATAAATTCAAATTTATATATTTAATCACACTCAGTCATAATGATATTCAGTCATATAAAATTATATACCTAGGAACATATATTTGGTTAATGTAACTTTTTTTTTAATAGTATTTATGTAATTAATAGCTGTTATTTCTAAAAACCATTAATTTGATTAATGTCTTCATTTATTTCACAGGACTACCCAGATTACTTCGAAATAGACTACCTCAATGGTCCATTCCAGGATCCTAAATAGGCCCATATTTGAATGCTGAAAATTAGTTTTTTTTTTCCTTTTGACATGGTGAAATCAAAATTATGTAATGATTTTATAACATATCTAGTTACGCTAAGTATTAAAATTTATATAAATCTTTCTAATCGTTTTGAATATCATCGACAATTTCCCTTTAGGAGTTCCAGGAGAATATAAAAGTTAAAGAAAAGAAAGCATTTTTATGAAAGAAAATAAGATAGTATATTTACACATAGCTATCAAATAGGATATGTGGATGTGGCCTATTTTTCATTAGATATCTTACAACTTGATACATCTTGAAGTAAATGCTGTAATATTTAGATATGCAAAAAATCCTCTGAAAATTATAAAAAAAAAATTGATTTTTATGTTTTACAATGAATACAAGTTCTTTAAGATAAAAAAAAAAATACACGTGGCAAAAGCAAAATAATAAACACGTCGTTTTAATGTCCTTAACAAGGGATTTATAGCTCACACATACAAATATGGGAGTAATTATTCACAATTTGTGGTGATTATTAGGAAAACCGAACCTGTGTCGCTATTGACTAGTTTTGTAGGATCATAACACGGTCCAAAATGGTAGCGTCCGCGACTCTGAGGCGGCAGGTCGCGGGTTCGCGCCCCGTCACGGTCTGGGGTTAGTAAGGGCATACACACAGGGAAACGATTACATCTGCTAAAATAAGTCCTCTCAAAAAGGCAACCGTCCTAGCCCCTGGTAGAAAAGGGAGTTCGTGACATAAAATCGAATCTTTCAATCAACATGATGGTAAATTAGTGGGGACAGCAACAAAGGTTCGTTGATTCTCTTGGTCAATAATAATACTGAGTGTAACAACTTCATTCTACTATAATGGTATCATTGTGATTTTATATAGTTTCCGAATTACCTAATTGTAATCGCCTAATTATGCTTACGGGAAAGAGCCCTATGCTCGGAACTTCCCGTTTTCTGGTCGTTTCCATTTTTGTATGTGTGTGTGTGTGTGTGTATATATATATATATATATATATATATATATATATATATATATATATATATATATATATATATATATATATATATATAGATAGATAGATAGATAGATAGATAGATAGATGGATAGACAGATAACTAGACATGTTGTGCGTATGTAATTACCTAATTGTAAAAAGCAAATTGTTCTTACTGGAAAGCTCTATTCTCGTAACTCCCCGTCTCCTAGTCAGTTCCATATTTAAACTCAGTGATACTTTTCATATTTGTACTAAAACAATGAATGTAGGTAGCATTAACTACTTCCTCACTTAGCGAATACCAATCATCAACTATTCTTAGACTAAAAAAATACTCCCTTACATCCTGCAAAGAAGTTTTCTTACGTAACTTCAAACTATGACCTCTAGTTCTAAAGCCAGCCATATCAAAATATTGATCCCTATCCACTTTGTCAATACCATGAAGGAATTTAAAACCGTCACCCTATCCCCCCTCAATCTTCTAGCTTCAAGTGATGGTAAGTCTAATTCCCTCAGCCTCTTTTCATAACTGAGATTGCGTATTTCTGGTACCAGTTTCATAGCACGTCTTGGAACTTTTCCCACTTAATTTATATGTTTTTTCAAGTGTGAATTCCAAAATGGGTGCTGCATATTAAAAATTTGGTTCACATAAGCTACGAGAATATTTCTGGACATTTCCTTGTTCATGTGTCTAAAGGCTATCCTTAAATTTGCTAAGAAAGCATTTGCAGCCCTTACTATACAACTTACTCGTATCTATCTGACTTTCCTGAGACAACTTTGCCAATACTTGTACTCTTAGATCTCTCTCATGCTCTGTCTCTTGAAGTTTTGCATCTGCTACTGAGTACCCAAACTTGGGCCTTCTCCCATTTGTGCCTAATCTCATCACCTTACATTTTGAAGTATTGAACTCCATTAGCCACTTTTCTGACCACTCATGCAGACTATGTAGGTCCTACTGAAATTCTCTACCATTGTTTGTGTCTTATACTTTCTTCACAATCTTTGCATCATCTGCGAACATATACAAAAATGAATTCACAAACTCTGGAAAGTCATATACAAAAGGGACAAAAGTGGTCTTTAAACTGAACTCTGAGGACTCCCACTATCAATCTTACTCCAGTAAGACACTGAATGTTTCCTCTAACCCTCTGTTCCCTTCCTTCTAAGTGAATATGTGAGAGTAATTACCAAATTGTAATTAACTAATTGTGTTTACGGGAAAAACTCTCCATCCCCTTCCCGCTTTCATTTTTATACTCAGTGACACATATCATACTTGTCCTTAAAGTTATGGATTCAGTTAGCATTAATTACCTCCTCGCTTAGCGAATTTCAATCATCAACTACTCTTACACTGACAAGTACTTCCTTACATCATGTGAAGAAGTTTTCTCAGGAAGCTTCAAAATATGAACTCTAGTTCTAAAGCCACCCATATCAAAATATCGATCCCTATCTACTCTGTCAGCATCATGAAGGAATTTAAAAACCAACACCATATCCAACTTCATTCTTCTAGTTTTGAGTGATGGTACGTCTAATTCCCTCAGCCTCTCATCATAACCGAGATAGCATATTTCTGGCACCAGTTCCGTGGCATGTCTTCGAACTTTTTCCAAATTAATTATGTGATTTTTAAAATGTGTATTTCAGAAAAGGCTGCATATTTAAGCTGTGGGTTCTCATAGGTTACATAAATAGTTCTGATAATTTCCTTATCCATGTGTCTGAAGGCTACCCTTACATTTGCTAAGAAAGCATATGCTGCTCTTACTATGCCATATATCTGCCAGTATGTTTATTCCTAGAACTCTTTCATTCTCCTTCTCTTGAATTCTGCTCCTGCTATTAAGTATTCAAGCTTGGGCCTTCTTGAACTTGTAGCCATTATCATTACCTTACATTTTGATATATTGAATGTCAATAGCCACTTTTCTGACCACTCATGCAGACTATTTAGATCTTCCTGAAGTTCTATACCATTGTTCTCATCTCTTACTTTTTTCACAATCTTTATCATCTGGAATATATTAAAGAATGAATTTACAGACTGGTATGTCATTTATGTATACAAGGATAAAACAATCCCTAAAGCTGAACCATGTCGAACCCCACTACTAACCCTTCTCCATTCAGACACGGAGTGTCTTACTCTAACCCTCTGTACCCTTCGTTCTAAATATTTTTCTTTTAAATGCCTTCTGGAAGTCTATGGATATGCAATCTGCCCAGCCCTCTCTTTATTGAAAGATTCGGCTTACCTCGTCATAGTATTCTAATAAGTTTGTTACTGTTGATCTGCCCTCTATGGAGCCATATTATCTCACTGACAAATTGAAGGATTCCAGATGAAGAGAGATGTGTTTTCTTCGTAGTTTCTGCAAAACGACGCAAACTCTGATGGTCAAAGAAACAGGCATATGGTATAGAGCTATATCCCTCCTTCCCTTTTTGAAATAAGTTTCTAGCATTTTGGAATCTCTCCAGATCCAGAAGCTTTTCAAATATGATGCATACTGCCACCGATATTGGTTTATCGCATATCCTAAGTATGTAAGGGGATTTATCATCAGGACCTGTAGCTTTATGGGCATCTAACTCCATCTACACTTTGCATACCTTTGTGGCTGAAGAGATGATGTTCTCTAATACCATCCCATGAGATCCTATCTCCGCAATATGAGGGGTTGAGGTATTTTCTGCTGTAAATACTGACTGAAACTCCATGTTTAGTTCTTCGCAGATCTATTTATCTCTCTCAATGTTGTTTTCATCTGCTCTCTTTAGCTTTAAAACCTGTTCTCTAACTTTCAATTTTTTTTTTGAAAAAGCTATAAAAAAGTTTGGGATTTTCTTTAGCCTTCCTAGTGAAATCCCTTTCATAGTCTCTCTCTGCCTCTGTTCTTTTACTTAGGTAATAATTTCTTGCTCTTTTCTAAGTCTGCCAGGCATTTATATTTTTCTCTTCCTATACCATTTCCAGCATTTGTTTGTCCACTCCTTAGCTTTCTTAAACTCATTATAGAACCATTTCTCTCTGACATGACTAACTCCTAATCCAGTGGACGGTATGCAACAATTTTCTATCTTCCCAAATTCCTCACAAAAGAGCTAATGCAATTCTTGTACAGATTTGTTATTGAAAAAGGTCCTCAAGTCAATAATTGCAAAAAGCTCGTAAAATTTGATGTAATCTCCTTATGGATTGTTCCTCCTCGTGTCCTCAGTGCTTCTACTTTCAGGAGAGCATCTTTGATGATATACTTCATCAACAACTCACAGTGGTCACTTTTTCCAATTGGTGGTTCATACACGATCTTATCAATATCCAACATATTATCTGTGAATACTAGGTCAAACAGTAAAGGCTCACCCCCACCCCTGTCCCTCTTTGGTTCCAATACATGATTGTGTTGTACACAATCTAGAAATCGTACACTGAATGAGTCATCCTAACTGTGCGGGTCAAAATTGATCCAATCTAATTCTCTTAGATTAAAATTTTTCATAATCAAAATCCTGTATTTTCTCTCCCTTGCAATATTAACAACTGAGCTCATGGTTTCGATAGTATCTATATGCCTTACTTCATAATCTTCTATCCTAAGTTGATTTCTTGGTGGGTTATTTTCAACAGTTATCATAATGCTCTCTGACTCGGTATTTATGCGAGCAACAAGAAATTCCTTGAACTCAGTTTCTACGGCAAAGTTTATTTCTTCATCCTGAAATCTTTCACTTAAGAGCAATGCTACTTCTCCACCACTTCTCTCAGATTATACCCTTGATATTCTGAAGCCATTAGGGAAAACTGTGACACTGTTCATGTTCTCACGTAAATTAATCATACTTGTATATCCTATCCTTTAATTCTACTCCCTTACCAGCTACCCCATCAGCACTTGCGCACAGCATTCTTCTTATCTTCTAGCATTATCGTCTTTATCTCCCCTTTGGTTGGAAGAGCTATGAAACAAAAATATTTCTTCTCTTATTCATTTCTATCCTCATTTAACCTTCTGACCTCTTGCAAGATGTTTTTGACCCTTCTCATCTCTTCTTTTATTCCGTAAGGTCAAATGAACACTGTTTTGAATGAAGAGTATTCTGAATTCATTAATTTCTTTTAGGGTTTTCTCATCAATATTTATCTACATGTGTCCCCTCTTTCAATGATTACTTTCATTAGTCTTATCTTTCCCTCCCTAGAATATTTACCAATTTGGTGAATGTTTGCAATATTATCTGGACCACACACTACTCCAAGCTTTCTTATCAGTTCTAAAAAACTAGCTTTATTTTGTTCAAGTGTGTCAATGTGTCTGTGTATATGTGATTTCCAGTGACTGCTTATGCTGGAGCTTTACCATATCATCATTAATGTTGGTTTATGATGATCAGATGACGGTATTCATATACGCTAGAGTTTTACCAATAACAAAAATGTATTACAACAACAGCAACTAATAATAATAATAATAATAATAATAATAATAATAATAATAATAGTAATAATAATAATAATAATAATAATAATAATTACAATAATAATAATAATAATAATAATAATAATAATAATAATAATAATAATAATAATAATAATAATAATAATAATAATAATAATAATAATAATAATAATAATAATAAAAAGAAGAACAAGAAGAAGAGTGCAATAGCACTAGAAAAAGAGAAGTCAGTGATAATCTGAGGCATAAATGAAGCCCAGAAGCCAACATGGCTAGGAGACTTGAACTTAATAAAGCTAGGGTTTTAGACCCGCTAAAGGAGCTTGGAGTAGTATGTGGTCCAGAATATATTGTTAGCATTCACCGACTTGGCAACTATTCTAGGAAGGGAAAGACAAGAATGATGATAGTAACCTTTGAGAAAAGGGACACAGGTAAAGAAGTATTAATGAGGGCAAAAAACCTAAAAGACCTTCAGGAATTCAGAACATTGTTCATTTGACCATGCGGAACACAGGAAGAGATGGGATGGATCAAGAGTTTGTTGCAAGAAGCTACAAGGTTAAATGAGGAGAGAGATGCATATAAGAAGGAAAATTTTTGTTTCAAAGTTCTTCTAGCCAAAGGGAAGATAAAGAAGGTAATGCTAGGAGATCAAGGGGTGCAACCTCATTAAGATTTTGTACACAAATTCTGATGGGGTAACTAGTTAGGCAGTAGAATTAAAAGGTAATATTCACAACAGTAGGCCAGATATAGTGGCAGTTACAGATAGTAAGTTATGTGAAGACATAAACAGTATTGCAGTTTTTCCTAAGAGCTTGAGAATATTAAGGGTAAAAGATCTGAGAGAACGGTTGGAGGAATAGTATTGCTCATAAGTGAAAGATTTCAAGTTGAAGAAATAAAATTTGCAACAGAAACTGAGTTCAAGGAATTTCTTGTTGCTCGCACAAATACCGGGTCAGAGAGCATTATGATAACTAGTATATAACCCACCAAGGAATCACCATCGACTTGAAGATTATGAGGAAAGTCATATAGGTACTTTCGAAGTTATAAACCCAATTGTTAACACTGCACGCGAGAGAAAATGTAGGACTTTGATTATGAGAGAATTTAATCATAGAGAGTTAGACTGGATAAATCTTGACCAGCACAGCTGATATGACTCAGTCAGCGCATGATTCCTAGATTGTGTACAAGGGAAGTTCCTACATCATCATGTACTGGAGCCAATGAGGCCAGGGGTGGGGATAAGCCATCGTTGTTTAATTTAGTATTCACAGATAATGTGTTGGATATTGAAAAATCGAGTATGAACCACCAATTGGAAATAGTAACCACTGTGTGCTGTTGATGGAGTATATCATCAAAGATGTTCTTCTTGAAAGTAGAGGCACTGTGAAGGACACGAGGAGGAACTATCCGAAAGGAGATCACATCAAAACTAATGAGCTTTTTGCAGTTATTGGCTGGAGGATCTTTTATAGCAACAATTTTGTACAAGAAATGTACGAAATTTTTTGTAAAGACTGTGGGAAGATAGTAAATTGTTGCATACTGTCCACTAAAATAGGATTTATTCATGCCAGAGAGAAATAGTTTGATTATGAGTGTAAGAGAGCTAAGGAGTGGAGAGACAAATGCTGGAAAAGGTATAGGAAGAGCAAAAACATAAATGCATGGCAGACTTATAAATGAGTAAGAATTGAATACTTAAGTAAGTGAAGAGAGGCAGTGAGAGATTATGAAAGGGATGATACCAGGAATGCTAAAGAAAATCTCAGACATTTCCACAGCTTTTTCAGAGGAAAACTAAAGGTCAAAGGATAGGTTTTAAAGTTAAAGAGTGGAAGGAAGTATCTCTGAGAAAAATGAAGATATCTGTGAAGAACTGAACGAAGAAATTCAGTCAGATATACTGCAGAAAGTACCCAACCTTCAAAGACTGCAGAGATAATAGATCATGGGTCAATATTAGAGCACATCATATTTTTAGCTACAGACAATGAAACAACATAGATTGCGATAAGGCAAATCAAAGGTAGCAAATTTATTAGAATTTTAATGTGAGGTAAGTTTGATCTTACAGGAAACAGAGCGTTGGGCGGATTGCATATTTCTAGATTTTCAGAAGTGATTTGATGCGGTCCCACATGGGAGACTTATTAAGAAGCTGCAAGTAATGGTGAGAATTGGTGGAAATGTCTTGGAATGGATAAAAACTTGCTTAGAAGGAAAGGAACGGGGGGTTAGAATAAGACACCCAGTGTCTGAATGGAAAGGGGGGTAGTAGTAGGGTTCCAAAGGGTTCAGTTTTGGGGCCATTTTTGCTCTTCATATACATAGATGACCTATCAGAGTCTGTAAATTCATTCTTGAATATGTTTGCAGATGATTCCAAGATTGTAAAGAAAGAGAGAAGAACACTGGCAGAGAACTTTAGAAAGACCTACATAGTCTGCATGAGTGGTCAGAAAAGTGGCTGATAAATTCCATACTTCAAAATGTAAGGTAATGAAAATGAGTACAAGTGTGAGAAGGCCCAATCTTGGGTACTCAATAGCAGCGGTGCAGAACTTCAAGAGATGGGGAATGAAAGCAAACAAACAAGCAAACAAACAAACAAAAAATTTTTATTCTTCTAAGATTAAAAGTAACTTATAAGTAGACATGTAACTGAAATAATAAGTAAGAGGGTAATACATACAGTTAAATTAAGTGCAACCTTCCTAGAAAATTATAATGATGAAATAAAAATGTTAACAATAATGTTAATAATAAAGTAGTAATAATAACACTCGATACAGTATCACTATTATCGGCATCATCACCATATTTGTTTTCCTTACCATGAGAATAATTAGTTCTTAACTTAGAAAACAGAAAAGTCGATATTAGTTTACATATAGAGAGGTTAGTGTTTATGGAAATTGCATTACATCATTAAGTATAGTTTATGTGTGAGCAGCAACTATTTGTCCAAAAGAAAACAATATAGTTTGCCTTTGAAAGCTGCGAAGGAGGATGCATTCTTAAGATGCTCTGGAATATTATTCCAGAGTATTGGCCCTTTAATAGTGATCATCTTTGAACCTGCTTCTGTGTTTTTTCTCTGAATAAAGAGCTCACTGCTCTGTCTTGTGTTGGTTCCTCTTATATCCCTGACTGTTTTTAAATTAAATAGCCAGCTAGGATAATGATGGTCCAAAATATTGTATACAAAAAAATAAATAGCATAAGCGACCTTGTTTTCTGCCCACAGCCACCCAAGTTTATTGAGAGCTGGTGTGATGTGGTCATATTTTCTTATTCCTCCCAGGGCAACTCGAGCTGCAAAATTAATAAGCCTCTGTATTCTGTTTACCTGAGTCTTAGTGGTAGCTTCCCAAACAGTTGTGCAATAATTAATATGACTTAGGGCTAGATTTCAACAACAGTTATTCGAGTGGTAGTCTCAATATTGTCTTTTATACGTGATAAGTACATTAATGTCCCTGTAACCTTTTTGCATACTTTATCTATGTGGGAATCAAACAACATGTAGTTATCAAAGTTAATTTCTAGGTTTTTGACTGTTTTGCTAGGTATGATGATACTGCTGCAAAAATTAATTGTTATATTTTCTGGAATTTGTGCTATATGGAACCTTGAACCAATAAACATGCATTATGTTTTACTTTCGTTAATTAACAGCCCAATTTCTTGAAAAAAGGTTTTAATTTTTGACAAAGTGTTTTCTGCTCTTAAGGTTAGCTCTGGGAGATTATTAATATCACCACTAAGGAGTAGTTGAGTGTCATCTGCATATTGTACGACTAGACAGTCAGAATTGAAAGAAGATAGATATTTTACGTAAATGGAGAAGAGGATAGGACCAAGTACTGATCCCTGTGGAACACCAAATGATACATACTTTGGCATAACGATAATGTTGTTAAGACGTATAGACGGTTATTGATTAGATAGATACTATCTAAACCAGCTCAGATTAATATTTAGGTTAGTACATTTACTTATAAGAATTTTTATTGGTTTGCACTGTCGAAGGCTTTTGATAATTCTAATAATACAAGCAGAGAGATTTTTTTCATATCTATATTATTACAGATACTATTTGTAACTTTGAGCAGTGCACTTTCCGTCGAGAGTTTCGGTCTGAAACCATGTTGGTTAATAGCTTATAGTCTATTTGACTCTAAGTATGATATAAGTTGGCATGCAACAATTTTTTCTAATATTTTAGAGATAATGGGTAGCAGGGAAATGGGACGATAGTTTGTCACATCTTCTCTGTCCCCCTTTTTATGCAGAGGTATTACATGTTATTTTTTCCAAGAGTCAGGAAACTTTTTAGTAACAATGGAAGTGTTCATAATAATTAGAATATAAGATACAATCATGGGTAGAGCATCTTTAATGAATTGAAATGGTATACCATCTGGACCATGAGAGCCAGAGTTTCTTAGGCTCTGTATAGTAAGAATTAGGGTAGCACAATCGATAGGATTTATCTTGAAGTACTTTCTTGTGTGTACATTGGAAGAATTGACATTTAAGTAATTACTCATATTCACTGAGTTGATGTATTCTTGTGTTTTCTCATATGTATTCTTCCAACCGTTCGCAAAATAGTTATTAAAGTTTTCTGCTTTGTCTTTCAACTCTGAAATATTTTCATAACTTTCTGAGGTAGTCTTTTTATTTGGTATCATGCTTCTTATCACTTTTCATTTGGCCGCTGTATCATGTCTAGAGTCATTAAATTGTTTTTTGCAAAAGTCTTTTTTGCTTACATTGATGAGAGATCTGACACGTTTCTTTTCTGCTTTATAATGTTCACGGGGAGTCATATCATATCTATTCATTTTTAGCTCTTTTTGTATTTGTTTCTGATTTGCAATGCCTCTTTGATGTCATTAGTTAGCCAGGGGGCTGAGGGGCGGGTTATTTTTCTTGTTACAATGTGTGCACAGCTATTTAAGCATTCATGGAAGACTTTTGTTAGAATCTCAACCTGCAAATCGAAGTTATCTGTGTTTATAATACTATTAAGTACATTTGTGTTGCTGATTAATGCTTCACAAAAGATATCAGGGGAGTAATTTTTTAGACACCGGAATGTCTTGAAGAGAGGCTTCCTTTTGGGCTTGTTTATGTTTAGCATAACAATGTTGAGCTCGTGATCTGCAGTTGAGCAGGGAACTACGTCTCAATAGGGTATACTTTCCACTTTATTTGTTATTATCAGATCTATTAGAGTTCTAGAATGAGGGGTTAGGTAGGTCGGTTTTGTCACTATTTGTGTTAACTTCACAGTGTTGATCACCCGAGATCTAAGAGTAAACATTTTGGCAGATTTTTCTCCGGAAATGCATATAAATGGCATAGAAAGGACAATGTATTCTTTCTTAGCAAAGGTAAGGGTAGCCTTTAGAAACATAGACAACCAATTGGAAAAAGTGACTACTGTTTGTTGTTGATGGAGTATATCATCAAAGATGTTCTTCTTGAAAGTAGAGGCACTGTGAAGGACACGAGGAGGAACTATCCGAAAGGAGATCACATCAAAACTAATGAGCTTTTTGCAGTTATTGACAGGAGGACCTTTTATAACATCAATTCTGCACAAGAAATGTACGAAATCTTTTGTGAGGACTGTGGGAAGATAGTAAATTGTTGCATACCGTCTGCTAAAACAGGATTTATTCATGCCAGAGAGAAATGGTTCAATAACGAGTGTAAGAGAGCTAAGGAGTGGAGAGACAAATGCTGGAAAAGGTATAGGAAGAGCAAAAATATAAATGCATGGCAAACTCACAATTGAGTAAGAAGTGAATACTTAAGTAAGTGAAGAGAGGCAGAGAGAGATTATGAAAGGGATAATACGAGGAATGCTAAAGAAAATCTCAGACATTTCCACAGCTTTTTCAGAGGAAAACTAAAGGTCAAAGGATAGGTTTTAAAGTTAAAGAGTGGAAGGAAGTATCTCTGAGAAAAATGAAGATATCTGTGAAGAACTGAACGAAGAAATTCAGTCAGATATACTGCAGAAAGTACCCAACCTTCAAAGACTGCAGAGATAATAGATCATGGGTCAATATTAGAGCACATCATCATTTTAGCTACAGACAATGAAACAACATAGATTGCGATAAGGCAGATCAAAGGTAGCAAATTTATTAGAATATTAATGTGAGGTAAGTCTGATCTTACAGGAAACAGAGCGTTGGGCGGATTGCATATTTCTAGATTTTCAGAAGTGATTTGATGCGGTCCCACATGGAAGACTTATTAAGAAGCTGCAAGTAATGGTGAGAATTGGTGGAAATGTCTTGGAATGGATAAAAACTTGCTTAGAAGGAAAGGAACGGAGGGTCAGAATTAGATACCCAGTGTCTGAATGGAAAGTGGGTAGTAGCGGGGTTCCAAAGATTCAGTTTTAAGGTAAATTTTTGCTCTTCGTATATGTAGATGACCTACCAGATTATGCCAAATCATTCTTGGATATGTTTGCAGATGATTCCAAGATTGTAAAGAAAGAGAGAAGAACAATGACAGAGAACTTCAGGAAGACCTACATAGTCTGCATGAGTGGTCAGAAAAGTGGCTAATGAAATTCCATACTTCAAGATGTAAGGTAATGAAAATGAGTTCAAGTGTGAGAAGGCCCAATCTTGGGTACTCAATAGCAGGTGCAGAACTTCAAGAGATGGGATATGAGAGAGATCTTGGAGTAAACATGTTGGCAGATTTTTCTCCGGAAATGCATATAAATTGCATAGAAAGGACAATGTACATTTTCTTGGCAAATGTAAGGGTAGCCTTTAGACATATAGACAAGTATATATTTAGAAATATTTATGTAACTCATGTGAGACAAAAGCCTGAATATGGAGCACCCATTTTGGAATCCACACTTTAAAAAGCACACAATTAAGCTGGAAAAGTTTAAGGACATGCAACGAAACTGGTCTCAGAAATACCCAGTCTCAGTTATGAGGAGAGACTGAGAAAATTAGTCTTGCCATCACTCAAAGCTAGAAGAATAAGAGGGGATGTGGCTATGAGTTTTAAGTTCCTTCATGAATTAACAGAGTGGATAGGGATCAGTTTTTTATATGGCTGGCTCTAAAACTAGAAGTCATATTTTGAAGCTTTGAAAGAAAACTTCTTTGCAGACTGTAAGGAAGTACTTATTTTAGTGTTAGAATAGTTTATGATTGGAATTCACTAAGCAAGGAGGTAGTTAATGCTAACTCAATTCATAGCTTTAAGGACAAATATAATAAGTATCACTGAGTATAAAAATGGAACCGAGCAGGATAAGGGGAATTATGATGAACATAGGGTTCTTTTTCGCAAATACAAGTAGTTAATGACAATTAGTTAATTACACACACACACACACTGATCGTGAGGTTGGGATATACGAACAGAGGGCATTTTCCCTGGAGCACTAGTAGGTGCTCCACGTCCAATCAGTGGAGGTGAAGATAGCAAAATCTTACCTCCATCTTATCTCAAAATTGATATTTAACCACATGACGCTCAGACTGTGGTTGCAATTTATACTGCTCAGCTGTTAAAAACTCAGGTAAGAGACTAAACCTTTTCTGAAATGTGTACGCCATGAAACGGCAGATTGATATATAATGAAGATTAAAATATGTTCTAATATAATTCCACAGAAATAAGTTCAGTACTTCATATCCTGCTAACTGTATAAGTGAAATCCTCTGGATTATTATCGAATGGATCATTTCTGACGTTGAAAAATAAGATGTATTATGCTTGCTCTAATTTGTAATTAGCTTATATTGTATATATGAACAAATTACAGTCTTCTTTATCGGGAACTTTTCCAATGTATATTTGAAGTCGCTGTAGCTTGCTAGCACTTTGAAGCTGGTGTTCGGCTTTGGCTTAAAGTTATACAGCCGAACACATCTCTTGACATCATCCGTTTTTATTTATATCCGGTATAGGACTAACTTCGATTTGACCTTGATTGCTATCATGAGATTTGATTATAATTACTGTTATAACTCATTGCTAATCAAGCTACCTGGAGAGCAAGCCAGCTCCTTTCAATGCTAGTCTCAAGCCGGATCAACGGAACGGGTTGGTGTAAGGGAAGGCATGTCTAGTAAAAATTAACGACTAGTAGTCTCCAATAGGCTAGTGAGATACAGTGACTCATTATGGACATGGGAAAAACTGCCGACAAAGAGGCTTACGTCTCTGTCCTTACAGGATGAAGGCCGCTCACACAGGTGTACTGTTTTTCACGCTATTTTGTGGGCTGGCGAAAGCAGATTTAGTACTAGTAGGAGGAGGATTGGCCGATGACAACGCAGATGTCTATGGAAAGATCGTAGAGCTAGCAGTAAGAGGCATTTATTATTATTATTATTATTATTATTATTATTATTATTATTATTATTATTATTATTATTATTATTATTATTATTATTATTATTATCTATTATTATTATTATTATTATTATTATTATTATTATTATTATTATTATTATTATTATTATTAATATTATTATCGACTTTGTTATTTTTATTATTTTCACTATTATTATAGTATAATGACAATGTTGCTTTGCTGAAAGTCCATTTAACGGGTATTTTGTTATATCCCAAGTTAGGGACCTCAGGCCTTTTTGTTTACAAAGAAGATATGACCAGTAGTTCCAAATTCCCCTACCCCTTTCAGTAGCTTTCAACGACAAGCTGGGAGGAAGGGGGTAGATTTTTTTCTTAATAGCCACGAGGATAAAACCTAGATAAATATGTATGGAACTCTCTCCATAAAAGTGCGAACTATGATAAAGCACGAAAGCTGGAACTGATCTGTGATTACATTTTCAAATCGGTTGGAAACACAATCTACCCTGGTAACCACCACTGTGAGTGGTTCAGCTAATAATATTCTAACAAAATATCATAACACTAGTAAAGAAAGGGTGGAACAATGTTACCCATGAAGAAAACAACCATACAAAATAAAAGAATCCTTTTTGATAGGTGGGTTAAATCTCGATGAGGATTAGAGCGTCCTCTGCCTCACTGTACTTTCTTACACAATTTTTTCTTTCTAGAGCAAGATGGGGGCAAGAAGACCACTTCACTGTACCTTTTTTTTTTTTTTAAGGATGGGATAGGATAGGAGGGGAAAAAGAGGAGGGGATTAAGGATATAAGGGAACTGGAGGGGAGAGCACGAAAATTGAATAAAGTAAGAGATAAAAAAGAGAGGGGCAGACCCTCGTGCTAAGTTTTGATCTGGAATTCAGACTCTGAATTCGGATGCTTTCCTTCACTGTACCTCTGCGTATCGTAAAAGTTTACTAAGTGGGGGGGGGGTTAGTGAGGGAAGTGCGGAGTTCTCCTACGTGTTTGACTCTTGCGAAGAGTCAAAGACTCTGAGCGGAGTTCTTGTATGGAATTATCCAGTCAGAACTCAGAACCATAAATATTTGAGCTAAATATGCGTGGTTGTGGAAATTGCATGTCTGTGGGAAAAATGATAGATGTGTTAGCATAAAGTGGAACAAAATTGAAAGAGAAAGGTTTTCTAGTGGTGCTTTGAATCGGTCACCCCCTTTGAATGGGGATTACAGCCTTTTTACATAAAGAAAAACGATTTTCCTAACTTCATACACAACTGTTACTATCGCAGACCAAATTTCTTCTCCTTATCATTAAATAAAGACTAGTGATAACATGGGAAATCTAACTTCTGGGACATGTTTCAAGTGCATGGGAAATGTATTTATTTCATTCAATATTCTATATCTTCATCATATGTATATACTTGCTTGCTTCTAAATTCTAATTGAACAATTGTGCTTGATAGTTTTTTTTTTAAATGTTCAATCTTTGCATCGTTTGAGCTTCTGTTATAATAACCATTGAAAATTGGAAATAATAAATATTTACTTATATGTGATAAAGAATGATAACTACTATCACTGGTTTTTAACCGGAAGAGTCGCAGATTAATGAAGTATTGAACCAAAAGGAGTGAAACTAGTTTTATGAATTGTCAATAAGCTCTGAGTGTTCCGAGAGAGCTTAAAATGACCCATGTCACAGACTAAAGAATCATTCATCTTATGCCTGACCGCAGTCAAGTAAGAGGAAGTATTTTGAGTAATATGTAATGTTTTACACTAGCATATACAATTTAATGCATATTACAACCCTAAGTACATCATATAAAAGACTTAAAATACTGAATGTCTTTTTAGAGGTGCTTATAAACATAAATGACAATTTTAAGCGTCACTGTGAGGAATCAAAGAACGGATTTATACAACTCTATGACCCAAAATTTACTGCCTAAGGCAGTGGTTCTCAACTCGTTCCAGTCCGTGGACCACGAACCCATTGAATTCTTACAAACATGATATCCTCACTCTTTTCCCTGCTTCCTTTGAAGTAATAGATTTTACAGGAGAAAACGAAAATGAATTACGCCATACCCGTTAAATAATGCTGGACTAATGATACAACTGACCAGTTCATCTGTTCGGTGGCTACTCGCGACAGCAATGTACGACAGTGTTAACTACACGTCACTTAGCCGCGAAGCAGCTGACGGTAATCAATGGTTCGTCAGCTTGACGCGTACAGTACGAGTGTACATAGCGGCTTGAATCGTATACACTCAATTTAGATTAAACTGAGAAACTTAGTGGCTGAACTGAAGTGCTACTTAGTGACTACAATTAAATATAAACTGCCAAATTGATTTCTCAGATAGGAATAATATAATAGAATGAATGGCCAGTTATTTACTTTGATTAAATCGTTCCTACTGAGTTTTCAATAAATAAAACAATAATGTACATTGATTTCCAGATTATTAACAAATAGAGCGGACGTCCTGTGGACCACTCAGTGGACTATGGACCATCATCTGAGAACCACTGGCCTAAGGCAACAATTATATATATATATATATATATATATATATATATATATATATATATATATATATATATATATATATATATATATATATATATATATATATATATATATATATATATATATATATATATATATATATATATATATATATATATATATAAGGCTTTGTCATATATAGAATTTGCTTATCCAATTGTAATATTTTAGGGGAAATATTACCTTTAGTACTGACTATCCACGAAATTTTTCTTATTGAGATTGCCATTTTTTTTTTTTCTGTGAAGGGAGGTGTCGGTGTGGCTCGAATAGGTGTAATAACCACAGCTTCTGCGGATCCTGCCGATTCGGCTACGTTTTACGAGGTACGAATTTTAAGTTTTCTCAATTATAAAACTGATTTCTCTACCCTGCTATAAAAACTTGTCTTCATAAAATGCTTAAAAATTCTCTCTCTCTCTCTCTCCTCTCTCTCTCTCTCTCTCTCTCTCTCTCTCTCTCTCTCTCTCTCTCTCTCATAGCAATTTTTGTGATAAATTTGACTAGATTAGACTTAACAGTCAACAATTTAAGCATCTTTTATCAGTATTTGACTTTAGAATGTAACATAGATCACGATACTTACTTAATTATGTGGTCGATGCTCTTCTAAAGGCTCTCCATTTGACATGAATGAAGTGCATATAGAAGTGATGAAGTAGACTTAATAATACTGGTCTAAAGCACTATTTTTTTTGCAATCATTCAAACTATTTTATAAATTTTTGCGATCACCAACATTTTATTCTATAAGGTTCAAATAGGAAATCAGTTATTTGTGAACAGAATTAAACTAAATATGATTAAAAACTGGTACTCCAACCCTTCATAAAATCACTTAAAATATTCTAAAGATGCAACAGTAATCACTAAAACTATATGGTATATAAAACCTTTCTACATGGTTAAATACGAAACCAGTTAAATTTTTTATTTTAATATTAAATAGAATTAATAGTAGCTATTGTCAGCACATATTGATAACTTCAAAATTACTTTCACAATGAAAAGATTACCATACTTAAAATGTCTATTACCATTCTGTAAGCCTTCAATATGATATTATATATATATATATATATATATATATATATATATATATATATATATATATATATATTGTTCTGTTCCGGTTTTACGTCACGGACTCCCATTTCAACTAAGGGCTTCGAAGGTTGCCTTCTTGCAAAGGACTTGTTTTGGCAGATGTAATCGCTACCCTGAGTGCATACCCTTGCGAACCTCAGACCGTGACGGGGCGCCAACCCTCGACCTGACGCCTCAGAGTCGCGGACGCTACCGCTTGAGCCACGGTGACTAATATATATATATATATATATATATATATATATATATATATATATATATATATATATATATATATATATATATATATATATATATATATATATATATATATATATATATATATATATATATATATATATATATATAAGTACGTGGAGGTATAGTCCAGGTTTGCAAAATTGCTGGCCTAAGCAATAATTATTATCATTAAAATTAACTCTTAACAAAGCATCATAGATCATCGTAACCATAATTTTCATATATATATATATATATATATATATATATATATATATATATATATATATATATATATATATATTATGACACCAGAAGAGGCCAAAGAAAAAAAAAATTTGCCCTCATCGGGGCTGCGCACGAAGAAAACACAAAGCAAAGAGAATCAGAGATGGGGATTGTTATAAGTTTTCAGATGTGAAGGTATGTGTAGAGAATATATATAAAAAAGATCGGTGCTGATGTTGGCATAGAAAAAAAGAACAGTAATTGAATGAAAACTTAACATGGAACTGTCATGGACAGTCCTATTTAAATCCCAAAGACCCTTCAGCTGCAGCGTCGCAACAGGCGAATGGTGCCATGGCCAACCTACTACATGGCATGAATCTAAAACCTTTCTACATGCTTTCAGTACAAAATCAAGTAACTATAAAGAATGTTATACAGAACAGGATTAAAATCACTGACCTAATTGTTATATATCATTAATATTATTATGAAAATAAGCTAGGGATTACTACAGTGAAAACGATGTAGCTTAAAGTCCTTTCATGTAAAAGGTCTTTACTCTAAATTGAAACAACCTGGACTCGAAAATATAATGACTTTAAAACCCATCCACTGTAAGCTTTCCAAGGGAAGTATCTTCCCTCTTAGAATAATAAACTGGATTAAGTACAAATGTCATCCTCTATAAGGACATTAGTTTACAACTAAAACGTCTCTGACAACTTATGAATTCGCCATAAAGTACGATGTGTCTAAAACTTTTCTATACGTTTTCGTTTTGAAATATCTATCTTCTAACAGAAAGCAAACTCGAATAAGTATAAACGCCGTTGGTCTAAGAACATTTACATATTTTTTCATGAGTGTGACACCGGGGCAGACAAAGAAAAAGTCCTCATCAGACACGGCCACCAAGAAAATATAAAGCAAAGAGAAAAAGGTGGAGAGTGATGTGTCTCGTCATATGTGAAGGGATTATGCGAGATGTATAGAGTGAATACGTCAGAATATTCGGTGTAGATATACGCAGAGGAAATGAACCATGACTGAAAGGAGACTTAATATCAAGTTGTCCTGGCCAGTCCTATTTAGTCCGAAAAACCTTTTGTATTGCATCGCTATATAAGTTCTCTATATAATAAATACATTATTTAAAAATTCCCTCTATACGATTTCATTGAAATATTTGTACCAAAAATAAAGAAATCAGTCTGAGAACATATTATTGGAGAAATACTAGTTAGACATCTCTACCAATGTATAAATTCGTTATATATTACTATGAAACTAATAAATGAATTCAATATGAAATTTCTCTTCTCCAAAATTGAGTGGAAACCACTTTCTAGTGCATAAACAAATTGGTCCAAGACTATTTTACCAGCAGCGGCACACACTATAAAAGCTTTCCATCCATGAACAGGACCTCTTAGTCAACACCTACGGCGCTGCTTCCGCTACCTGGATACCCGTGACTGAAACCAGTGGTGACGCAGATACTCAAGTGGTAAATATATTATCACCCCTTATTGTTCAAGATTTTGACTGAACTTCTCTGCAGACTCCTTGTATATGCTAATCTCAGCATTTGGAGCGTTCAATATTTATTATTATTATTATTATTATTATTATTATTATTATTATTATTATTATTATTATTATTACTAATATAACAACAACAACAACAACAACAACAACAACAACAATAATAATAATAATAATAATGATAATAATAATAATAATAATAATAATAATAATAATAATAATAATAATAATAATAATAATAATAATAATAATAATAATAATAATAATATTGAAATAGTATTTAATATTAAACACACCAATATTTATTCTCTTAATCCTGCAACATTAAAACTGCACTGGGAAAGAACAAATGTCAAATATAAACTACAATCCGATCACGCTAACTCTTCCTAAAACCACACCCACCCATTCTATGACTCAGTGTTTTCAAGTATTCGAGCTGGTTTGCATATATCAAAATCATATATTTTTCAGAGCCATTATACAAACCTTCAGTTTTCTAGTTTTAACACAAACAACAACTCACACAACGTGTGTAATTATCTAATTGTAATTACCTAATTGTGCTTAAGGGGAAGAGCCCCAAGCTCGTAACTTCCCGTCTCCTGGTCGGTTCCATTTTCTGCTTAGTGATACTTATCATACTTGTCCTTAAAATTATGGACTGAGTTAGCATTAACTACCTCTTCGCTTAGCGAATTCCAATTATCAACTACTCTTACACTACAAAAAAGTACTTCCTCACATCCTGCAAAGAAGTTTTCTTACAAAGCTTCAAACTGTGACCTCTAGTTCTAGTGCCGGCCATATTAAAATATCAATGACTATCCACTCTGTCATAACCATAAAGGAATTTAAAAACTGTCACCATATCCCCCTCAATCTTCTGTACAAGAAATGTATGACATCTTTTGTGAGAAATATGGGAAGATAGTAGATTGCTGCATACCTGTCACCAAAGTAGGTGTAATTCATGCCAGAGAGAAATGGTTCGATAATGGGTGAAAAAGAGCTAAGGAGTGGAGAGACAAATGCTGGAAAAGGTATAGGAGGAGAAAAAACATAAATGCCTGGCAACCCTACAAAAGAGCAGGAAATGAATACTTAAGTAAAAGGAGAGAGAGAGGCAGAGAGAGGCTATGAGAGGAACATCACCAGGAAGGCTAAAGAAAATCCCAAGCTTTTAAGCAGCTTTATCAGAGGAAAACTGAAGGTAAAAGAATAGGTTTTAAGGCTTAAGAGAGCGGATGGAAGCATCACTGAGACGGATGAAGAGATCTGCAAAGAATTGAACAAGAAGTTTCAGTCAGTATTTACAGTAGAAAATACCCCACCACCTCAGATTGCAGAGATAGAAGCTCAAGGGCCGGTATTAGAGAACATCAATCTTGCGGCCACAGAGGTATGCAAAGCGCTGATGGATTTAGATGTTCATAAAGCTACAGGTCCTGATGACATATCCCCTCATGTGCTTAAAAAATGTGCAAACTCAATATCAGTGGCACTAAGTATCATATTTAAAAAGTCACTGGAGCCAGGGGAGATTCCAAAATGCTGCAAACAAGCAAATGTGATACCTATCTTCAAAAAGGGAAGGAGGGATATGGCTCTGAACTATAGACCAGTTTCCTTGACCAGCATAGTTTGCAAAGTTATGGAGAAACTACTAAGGAAACATATCTCTCTTCACTTGGAATCCTTCAACTTTTTGTCAGTGAGGCAACATGGCTTCAGAGAAGGTAGATCAACAGTAACAAACTTATTAGAATTTTATGATGAGGTAAGCCGAATCTTACAGGAAAGAGAAGGCTGGGCAGATTGCATATTCCTAGACTTCCAGAAATTGTTTGACACTGTTCCACATGGGAAACTTATTAGGAAGATGCAAGCAATGGCTAGAGTAGGTGGAAATGTTTTGGAATGGATAAAAACTTACTTAGAAGGAAGGGAACAGAGGGTTAGAGTAAGACACTCAGTGTCTGAATGGAGAAGAGTTAGTAGTGGAGTTCCACAGGGTTCAGTTTTAGGGCCACTTTTGTTCCTTGTATATGTAAATGACCTACCAGAGTCTGTAAATTCATTCATGAATATGTTTGCAGATGATGCAAAGATTATGAAGAAAGTAAAAAACGAGAACAATGGTAGAGAACTTCAGGAGGATCTAAATAGTCTGCATGAGTGGTCAGAAAAGTGGCTAATGAAATTCAATACTTCAAAATGTAAGGTAATGAGAATGGGTACAAGTGCAAGAAGGCCCAAGCTTGACTACTCGGTGGCTGGAGTACAACTTCAAGAGACAGAAAATGAGAGAGATCTAGGAGTAAACGTACTGGCAGTTGTGTCTCCAGAAATACATATAAATGGCATAGTAAGGGCAGCATATGCATTCTTATCAAATGTAAGGGTAGCCTTCAGGCACATGGACAAGGAAATGTTCAGAAATATTTATGTAACCTATGTGAGGCCAAAACTCGAATATGCAGCCCCCTTTTGGAATCCGCACTTGAAAAAGCACATAGCTAAGCTTGAAAAAGTTCAAAGACATGCCACGAAACTGGTGCCGGAAATACGCAATTTCAGTTATGATGAGAGGCTGAGGGAATTAGACTTACCATCACTCGAAGCTAGAAGATTGAGGGGGGATATGGTGAGAGTCTTTAAATTCCTTCATGGTTATGATAGAGTGGATAGGGATCGATATTTTGCTATGGCTGGGTCTAGAACTAGAGGTCATAGTTTGAAGCTTCGTGCGAAAACTTCTTTGCAGGATGTAAGGAAATACTTTTTCAATGTAGGAGTAGTTGATAATTGGAATGGCTAAGCGAGGAGGTAGTTAATGCTATCTCAATCCATAGTTATAAGGACAGGTATGATAAGTATCACTAAGTATAAAATGGAAGCGATCAGGAGACGGGAAGATACGAGCTTTGGCCTCTTTCCCGTAAACACAATCAGGTAATCACAATTAGGTAATCACACGTGCGCGCTCAAATAAATGGCATCAGAGAGGTCTGAAAAATGTATATGGTCTTAGAAGAAAGCTATGCTTCAAATATCCCTGTTGAAGAATATAGAGAGTAGTATATATATACATATATATATATATATATATATATATATATATATATATATATATATATATATATATATATATATATATATATATATATATATATATATATATAATATATATATATATATATATATATATATATATATATATATATATATATATATATATATATATATATATATATATATATATATATATATATATATATATATATATATATATATATATATATATGTATATATATATATATATATATATATATATATATATATATATATATATATATATATATATATATATATATATGAATCATTTTTTTGCCCCAACCGGGACTCGAACCTAGGACTTATAATTACCAAGTCAAGGCGCTACCAACTACACACCACAGAAGGTTAAAAGGAATCCAACCTTATAGCTTATATCTGCTATACTTAGGGATGAACGCATTCTTACAGATTCCACAACCATTCAGATAGAATGCTTTCATCCCTAAGTATAGCATATATAAGCTATAAGGTTGGATTCCTTTTAACCTTCTGTGGTGTGTAGTTGGTAGCGCCTTGACTTAGAAATTATAAGTCCTAGGTTCGAATCCCGGTCGGGGTAAAAAATTATTCATGTTTTCACATATGTAATGTGCTTGCTTGGTTATATATATATATATATATATATATATATATATATATATATATATATATATATATATATATATATGTATATATATATTTATATATATATATATATATATATATATATATATATATATATATATATATATATATATATATATATATATATATATATATATACATATATATATATATATATATATATATATATATATATATATATATATATATATATATATATATATATATATATATATATATATATATATATATATATATATATATATATATATATATATATATATATATATATATATATATATATATATATATATATATATATATATATATATATATATATATATATATATATATATATATATATATATATATATATATATATATATATATATATATATATATATATATATATATATATATAAATATATTTATATATATATATATATATATATATATATATATATATATATATATATATATATATATATATATATATATATATATACACATACATATAAAAGCACACATACATACAAAAATATTCACCAAATTGGTAAATATTATAGGGAATAAAAGGCAAGTCTAATGAAAGTAACTTTTGAGAGAGGGGACACATTTAGATAAATGTTGATAAAGAGAAAAAACCTAAAACACTTTCAAGACTTCAGAACAGTATTCATTACATCATACTGAACACTGAGAGAGATTGGAAGGATCAAACACTTATTGCAAGAAGCTAGAAAGTTAAATTAGGAAAGAAATGAAGAAGAGAAGAAACATTTTTTTACTCTTCCAACCATAGGGAAGATAAAGAAGATAATGACAGTAGTTCAGGGGATGGGGCCTCATTAAGACTGCTGTACACATATCATGATGGGGTAGCTTTTAAGGTAGTAGAATTAAAGGATATGATTCAAAACAGTAAGGCAGATATAGCAGTGGTTACAGAGGAAATTAATAGTGCCATAGTTTTTCCTAAGGGCTTCAGAATATTAGGTGTTGAAAGATCTGAGAGGGCTGGTGGAGGGATAGAATTGCTAATAAGCAAAAGATTTCAGGTTGAAGAAACGAACTTTGCTACAGAAAATGAGTTAAAGGAATTTTTTGTTGCTTGCATAAATACCGGTCAGAGAGCATTATAAGTAACTGTTGTATATAACTCATCAAGGAACCAACATAGGCTAGCAGTTTTCGAGGAGAGTCACATAGAGGTCATAAACTCACTTGTTAATATTGCACGGGAGAGAACATGTAGTTTTGATTATGGGAGATTGTAATCATAGATATATAGATTGAATAAATCTTGACCCACACATTGGGGGGGACTCATTCCTAGAATGCTTCCAAGGTAATTTCCAACTTCAACATGTCCTTGAACCAACAAGGGCCAGGGGTAGGGATGAGCCATCACTGCTTGATCTACTATTCACAGATAAGAATGTGTTGGATATTAAAAAAAAATTTAATATGACCCACCAATTGGAAAAAGTGCCCACCGTGTGTTGTTGATGGAGTATATCATCAAAGATGTTCTGACTGAAAGTAGAGGTGCTGAGGACACAAGGAGGAACTATCCGAAAGAAGATTACATGAAAATTAATGAGCGTTTTGCAGTTATTGAGTGAAGAACCTTATTAACAACAAATCTGTACAAGAAGAGTACGGCATCTTTTCTTAGGAATATAGGAAGATAGTAAATTGTTGCATACCTTTCACCAAAATAGGAGTTATGCATGTCAAAAAGAAATGGTTCAATAATGAGTGTAAGGGAGCTAAGGGGTGAAGAGGCAAATTCTGGAAAAGGTATAGGAGAAAAAACATAAATGCCTGGCAGACTTATAAAAAAGCAAGAATTGATTACCTAAGTAAATGAAGAGAGGCAGAGAGAAACTATGAAAGGGGTATCACCAGGAGGGTTAAAGAAAATCCCAAACTTTTCCACATCTTTATCAGAGAAAAACTGAGGGTCAAACAATAGGTTTTAAAACTAAAGAGAGAGGATGGAATCATCACTGAGATGGATGAAGAAATTTGCGAAGAACTGGACAAGGAGTATTGGTCAGTATTTACAGTAGAAAATACCCCACCCCCTCAGATTGCAGAGATAGGAGCTCACGGGTCGGTATTAGAGAACAACATCATTTCAGTCACAGAAGTATGCAAGGCGTTGATGGAGTTAGATGCCCATAAACATAAAGCTACAGATCCTGATGCTATATCCCCTTATGTACTTAAGAAATGCGCTAAATAAATATCGGTGGCACTATATATTATAGTTGAAAAGTTCCTGGAATCTGGAAAGATTCCAAGATGCTGGAAACAAGCGACCGGTAACTATCTTCAAACGGGAAAGAGGGATACAGTTCCAAACAATAGACCTGTTCTCTTTACCAGCATAGTTTGCAAAGTTTTGGAGGAGCTATAAAGAAAACACATTTCTCTTCACCTGGAGTCATTAAACTGTTGGTCAGTGAGACAACATGGCTTCAGAGAAGGAAGAGTAACAGTAAAAAAATTTCAGAATTTTATGATGAGGTAAGCCGGGTCTTACAGGAAAGAAAGGGTTGGGCGGATTGCATATTTCTAGACTTCCAGAAGGCATTTGATACAGTCCCACACGGGAGACATATAATAATAATAATAATAATAATAATAATAATAATAATAATAATAATGAATAATAATAATAATAATAATAATAATAATAATAATAATAATGATTCTGTAGATTGCCGATATGGTTGCAGCCCAGACTGGCTTGTTTTTCGGAGGAGGAGACCAAGCTAGAATTATCACCGGATGGAGAAAGTCGGACAATACAGGTATAAAAAAAATCAAGTCGAAAAAATAATACTCATAAATAAATATCTAATTAACTGTTGATATATAAAAAGAAAAAATACTTAAAATAAATAAATAAATACATGAAAACTCTATTAAAACATGAAATTCTAGAAAATAAAACACATTGAATCCATTAACGGTTATATGTTTATTGATTACCATCCATATTTCCTATTAATAGTGTTTCATTCTGAACTGCCATGGTTATCTCACAATTGACCACATGCTCAGATGTAATTTTTTTACTCTTTCTGTTCAAAGATACTCTGGGCTTATCGGCTATTAGGACACTTTTGGCTAGTGGAGGCGTTGTAGGAGGCACAAGCGCTGGAGCTGCTTGTATGGGATCCGGTCCAATGATTGAGGGTGGATTATCTTATCAAGCTTTGAGGTAAGTATGGCCAAACAATCTCCCTCAAAGCTAAAACTTATCTTCAACCTGAACTCTCTCCTGTTTATTTGTATGAATAGAAATGCAGCATTCCCCTTGTAAGGGTGTGGCCAAGTAACAGCACCCACTTGTTCCACAACAATGTACATTCAGAGACCCAATTATTGGGAATCTGACTTCAGTTTTCAAACCAGATACCCCTCGCATGTATAGCAATAAATATTCAGTAGATATTAGGTAAATAGACATCAAGCAATGTCAAAAGCTTTAGGTCATCAAACCTTTTTTGCGCATTACAAAAATAAAAAGTTATTATGTACTCTAAAGAAAGGCATCAGCAATTACTCATATTATACACATAAATTACTTTATCAGTACTGCCAATTTACTGATAATTATTTAGTCTGGTCAATAAATACAATAGTTAAGTACTCCTATAGAGGGGCTATTATACTGTGCAGTACGCTAGAATATCTACATTATGCAGTTCGTATTTATTGAATATAATAGCGTAGAAGTAACAGATTATGCTTTAATAATAATAATAATAATAATAATAATAATAATAATAATAATAATAATAATAATAATAATAATAATAATAATATTGGTTGGGTTAGTTTAGGTTACTGTGCAGTACACTGTGTGCTAGAGTTACCATCATCATATAAACAAATAAGAAATAATGGTTAGGTTGAGATAAAAATACAGTAGACTGGACATTATAGTGGTACCTGTTGAAAGTCAGGAACAAATATTAATATTCAGAAAATTAACATATATTAGAATACAAGTAGGTTACATTTTCTATGACCATATTAACGATTAAAGAATATCTATTACATTATCCATATGCATTACTAAACTTGTTTTCAAAGTTAATTTGCAATCATATTTTCGTAGAACATCACAGCCGTGACCTAAACAAGTCTCAGTCAATAACATACAGTGATTTGACAATTACAATACCTTGAGGAGTTTTATATAAGTCGACTTTCTAACGACTACCTTTGCTAAAAGATATGGCATTTGTAAATTTAAATCGCTTTCTAGCTACAGAAAACGAAGTTAAGGTACGGGGATTGAAGATGCTAAAGATCATGTAAACAAATGCTGAAGCAACATCTTAAATTTTGACTACTTCATGAGAACAATGATATTTACATGATGACAGTTACATTTTGTTTCCACATAGGCCTGAAGTGTGTGTGTGTGTGTGTGTGATTACCTAATTGTGATTACCTAATTGTGTTTACGGGAAAGAGCCCAAAGCTCGTATCTTCCCGTCTCCTGATCGGTTCCATTTTAGACTTAGTGATACTTATCATACCTGTCCTTAAAACTATGGATTGAGATAGCATTAACTACCTCCTCGCTTAGCAAATTCCAATTATCAACTACTCCTACACTGAAAAAGTATTTCCTTACATCCTGCAAAGAAGTTTTCTTACGAAGCTTCAAACTATGACCCCTAGTTCTAGAGCCAGCCATATCGAAATATCGATCCCTATCCACTCTATCATAACCATGAAGGAATTTAAAGACTGTCACCATATCCCCCCTTACTCTTCTAGCTTCGAGTGATGGTAAGTCTAATTCCCTCAGCCTCTCATCATAACTGAGATTGCGTATTTCTGGCACCAGTTTCGTGGCATGTCTTTGAACTTTTTCAAGCTTAGCTATGTGCTTTTTTCAAGTGCGGATTCCAAAAGGGGGCTGCATATTCGAGTTTTGGCCTCACTTAGGTGTGTGTGTGTGTGTGATTACCTAATTGTGATTACCTAATTGTGTTTACGGGAAAGAGCCCAAAGCTCGTATCTTCCCGTCTCCTGATCGGTTCCATTTTTAGACTTAGTGATACTTATCATACCTGTTCTTAAAACTATGGATTGAGATAGCATTAACTACCTCCTCGCTTAGCCAATTCCAATTATCAACTACTCTTACACTGAAAAAGTATTTCCTTACATCCTGCAAACAAGTTTTCTTACGAAGCTTCAAACTATGACCTCTAGTTCTAGACCCAGCCATATCGAAATATCGATCCCTATCCACTCTATCATAACCATGAAGGAATTTAAAGACTGTCACCATATCCCCCCTTACTCTTCTAGCTTCGGGTGATGGCAAGTCTAATTCCCTCAGCCTCTCATCATAACCGAGATTGCGTATTTCTGGCACCAGTTTCGTGGCATGTCTTTGAACTTTTTCAAGCTTAGCTATGTGCTTTTTCAAGTGCGGATTCCAAAAGGGGGCTGCATATTCGAGTTTTGGCCTCACATAGGTTACATAAATATTTCTGAACATTTCCTTGTCCATGTGCCTGAAGGCTACCCTTACATTTGATAAGAATGCATATGCTGCCCTTACTACGCCATTTATATGTATTTTTGGAGACAAATCTGCCAGTATGTTTACTCCTAGATCTCTCTCATTTTCTGTCTCTTGAAGTTGTACTCCAGCCACCGAGTAGTCAAGCTTGGGCCTTCTTGCACTTGTACCCATTCTCATTACCTTACATTTTGAGGTATTGAATTTCATTAGCCACTTTTCTGACCACTCATGCAGATTATTTAGATCCTCCTGAAGTTCTCTACCATTGTTCTCGTTTTTTACTTTCTTCACAATCTTTGCATCATCTGCAAACATATTCATGAATGAATTTACAGACTCTGGTAGGTCATTTACATATACAAGGAACAAAAGTGGCCCTAAAACTGAACCCTGTGGAACTCCACTACTAACTCTTCTCCATTCAGACACTGAGTGTCTTACTCTAACCCTCTGTTCCCTTCCTTCTAAGTAAGTTTTTATCCATTCCAAGACATTTCCACCTATTCTAGCCATTGACTGCAGCTTCCTAATAAGTCTCCCATGTGGAACAGTGTCAAACGCTTTCTGGAAGTCTAGGAATATGCAATCTGCCCAGCCCTCTCTTTCCTGTAAGATTTGGCTTACCTCATCATAAAATTCTAATAAGTTTGTTACTGTTGATCTTCCTTCTCTGAAGCCATGTTGCCTCACTGACAAAAAGTTGAAGGATTCCAAGTGAAGAGAGATATGTTTCCTTAGGTGTGTGTGTGATTACCTAATTGTGCTTACGGGAAAGAGCCCAAAGCTCGTATCTTCCCGTCTCCTGATCGGTTCCATTTTCTACCTAGTGATACTTATCACACCTGTCTTTAAAAATATGGATTGAGATAGCATTAATTACCTCCTCGCTTAGCGAATTCCACTTATCAACTACTCTTACACTGACAAAGTACTTTCTTAGATCCTGCAAAGAAGTTTTCTTACAAAGCTTCAAATTATGAACTCTAGTTCTAGAGACAGCCATATTAAAATTTCGATCCCTATCCACTCTATCATAACCATGAGGGAATTTAAAGACTGTCACCATATCACCCTTCAATCTTCTAGCTTCGAGTGATAGTAAGTCTAATTCCAAAAGGGGGCTGCATATTCGAGTTTTGGCCTCACATAGGTTACATAAATATTTCTGAACATTTCCTTGTCCAAGTGCCTGAAGGCTACCCTTACATTTGATAAGAATGCATATGCTGCCCTTACTATGCCATTTATATGTATTTCTGGAGACAAATCTGTTAGTATGTTTACTCCTAGATCTTTCTCATTTTCTGTCTCATGAAGTTGTACTCCAGTCACCGAGTAGTCAAGCTTGGGCCTTCTTGCACTTGTACCCATTTTCATTACCTTACATTTTGAAGTATTGAATTTCATTAGCCACTTTTCTGACTACTCGTGCAGACTATTTGGATCCCCCTGAAGTTCTCTACCATTGTTCTCGTTTCCTACTTTCTTTACAATCTTCGCATCATCTGCAAACATATTCATGAATGAATTTACAGACTCTGGTAGGTCATTTACATATACAAGGGACAGAAGTGGCCCAAAAACTGAACCCTGTGGAACTCCACTACTAACTCTTCTCCATTCAGACACTGAGTGTCTTACTCTAACCCTCTGTTCCCTTAATTCTAAGTAAGTTTTTATCCATTCCAATACATTTCCACCTATTCTAGCCATTACTTGTAGCTTCCTAATAAGTCTCCCATGTGGAACAGTGTCAAACGCCTTCTGGAAGTCTAGGAATATGCAATCTGCCCAGCCCTCTCTTTCCTGTAAGATTCGGCTTACCTAATAATATAATTCTAATAACTTTGTTACTGTTGATCTACCTTCTTTGAAGCCATGTTGCCTCATTGACAAAACGTTGAAGGATTCCAAGTGAAGAGAGATGTGTTTCCTTAGTAGTTTCTCCATAACTTTGCAAACTATGCTGGTCAAGGAAACTGGTCTATAGTTCAGAGCCGTATCCCTTCTATCTTCGAGTGATGGTAAGTCTAATTCCCTCAGCCTCTCATCATAACTGAGATTGCGTATTTCTGGCACCAGTTTCGTGGAATGTCTTTGAACTTTTTCAAGCTTAGCTATGTGCTTTTTCAAGTGCAGATTCCAAATGGGGGCTGCATATTCGAGTTTTGGCCTCACATAGGTTACATAAGTATTTCTGAACATTTCCTTGTCCATGTGCCTGAAGGCTACCCTTACATTTGATAAGACTACATATGCTGCCCTTACTATGCCATTTATATGCATTTCTGGAGACAAATCTGCCAGTATGTTTACTCCTAGAACTCTCTCATTCTCTGTCTTTTGAAGTTGTACTCCAGCCACTGAGTAGTCAAGCTTGGGCCTTCTTGCACTTGTACCCATTCTCTTTACCTTACACTTTGAAGTATTGAATTTCATTAGCCACTTTTCTGACCACTCATGCAGCCTATTTATATCTTCCTGAAGTTCTCTACCATTGTTCTCGTTTTTTATTTTCTTCACAATCTTTGCATCATCTGCAAACATATACATGAATGAATTTACAGACTCTGGTAGGTCATTTACATATACAAGGAAAAAAAGTGGCCCTAAAACTGAGCCCTGTGGAACTCCACTACTAACTCCTCTCCATTCAGACACTGAGTGTCTTACTCTAACATCCTGTTCCCTTCCTTCCAAGTAAGTTTTTATCCATTCCAAGACATTTCCACCTATTCTAGCCATTGCTTGCAGCTTCCTAATAAGTCTTCCATGTGGAACAGTGTGTGTGTTTGTGTGTGTAATTACCTAATTGTGTTTACGGGAAAGAGCCCAAAGCTCGTATCTTCCGGTCTCATGATCGGTTCCATTTTATACTTAGTGATACTTATCATGCCTGTCCTTAAAACTATGGATTGAGATAGCATTAACTACCTCCTCGCTTAGCCAATTCCAATTATCAACTACTCTTACACTGAAAAAGTATTTCCTTACATCCTGCAAAGAAGTTTTCACACGAAGCTTCAAGCTATGACCTCTAGTTCTAGAGCCAGCCATATCAAAATATCGATCCCTATACACTCTATCATAACCATGAAGGAATTTAAAGACTGTTACTATCTCCCCCCCTCAATCTTCTAGCTTCGAGTGATGGTAAGTCTAATTTCCTCAGCCTCTCATCATAACAGAGATTGCGTATTTCTGGCACCAGTTTCGTGGCATGTCTTTGAACTTTTTCAAGCTTAGCTACGTGCTTTTTCAAGTGCGGATTCCAAAAGGGGGCTGCATATTCGAGTTTTAGCCTCACATAGGTTACATAAATATTTCTGAACATTTCCTTGTCCATGTGCCTGAAGGTTACCCTTACAATTGATAAGAATGTATATGCTGCCCTTACTATGCCATTTATGTGTATTTCTGGAACAAATCTGCCAGTATGTGTACTCCTAGATCTCTCTCATTTTCTGTCTCTTGAAGTTGTACTCCAGCCACCGAGTAGTCAAGCTTGGGCCTTCTTGCATTTGTACCCATTCTCATTACCTTACATTTTGAGGTATTGAATTTCATTAGCCACTTTTCTGATCACTCATGCAGACTATTTAGATCTTTCCTGAAGTTCTCTACCATTGTTCTCGTTTTTTACTTTCTTCACAATCTTTGCATCATCTGCAAACTTATTCATGAATGAATTTACAGACTCTGGTACGTCATTTACATATACAAGGAACAAAAGTGGCCCTAAAACTGAACCCTGTGGAACTCCACTACTAACTCTTCTCCATTCAGACACTGAGTGTCTTACTCTAACCCTCTGTTCCCTTAATTCTAAGTAAGTTTTTATCCATTCCAAGACATTTCCACCTATTCTAGCCATTGCTTGCAGCTTCCTAATAAGTCTCCCATGTGGAACAGTGTCAAATGATTTCTGGAAGTCTAGGAATATGCAATCTGCCCAGCACTCTCTTTCCTTTAAGATTCGGCTTACCTCATCATAAAATTCTAATAAGTTTGTTACTGTTGATCTACCTTCTCTGAAGCCATGTTGCCTCACTGACAAAAAGTTGAAGGATTCCAAGAGTAGAGAGATATGTTTCCTTAGTAATTTCTCCATGACTTTGCAAACTATGCTGGTCAAGGAAACTGGTCTATAGTTCAAAGCCGTATCCCTCCTTCCCTTTTGAAGATAGGTATCACGTTTGCTTGTTTCCAGCATCTTGGAATCTCCCCTGACTCCAGTGACTTTTTAAATATGATTCTTAGTGCCACTGATATTGAGTTTGCGCATTTTTTAAGTACATGAGGGGATATGTCATCAGGACCTGTACCTTTATGAACATCTAACTCCATCAGTGCTTTACATACCTCTGTGGCTGTAAGGTTGATGTTCTCTAATACCGGCCCTTGAGCTTCTATCTCTGCAATCTGAGGGGGTGCTGTATTTGCTACTGTAAATACTGACTGAAACTCCTTGTTCAATTCTTTGCAGATCTCTTCATCCGTCTTAGTGATGCTTCCATCCGCTATCTTTAGCCTTAAAACCTGTTCATTTACTTTCAGTTTTTCCCTGATAAAGCTGTGGAAAAGCTTGTGATTTTCTTTAGCCTTAATGGTGATGTCCCTCTCATAGTCTCTCTCTGCCTCTCTTCTTTTACTTAGGTAATCATTTCTTGCTCTTTTGTAGGTCTGCCAGGCATTTAGTTTTTTCTCCTCCGATACCTTTTCCAGCATTTGTCTCTCCACTCCTTAGCTCTTTTACACTCATTATCGAACCATTTCTCTCTGGCATGTTACTATCTTCCCATATTTCTCACAAAAGATGTCATACTTTTCATGTACAGAATTGTTGTAAAATAAGGTTCTCCAGTCAATAACTGTAGAAAGCTCATTCATTTTGATGCTATCTCCTTCCGGATAGTTCCTCCTCATGTCCTCAATGCCTCTACTCTCAGGAAGAATATCTTCAGTGATATACTCCATCAACAACACACAGTGGTCACTTTCCAATTGGTGCTTCATACTCAGTTTTTTCAATATCCAACACATTGTCTGTGAATACTAGACTAAGTAGTGATGGCTCATCCCCACCCCTGGCCCTCGTTGGTTCCGTTACTTGTTTGTGTAGGATATTTCCTTGTATGCAATCTAGGAATATTGCCCCGAATGAGTCCTCACCACTGTGTGGGTCAAGATTTATCCAATCTATCTCTTTATGATTAAAATCTCCCATAATCAAAATCCTACATTTTCTCTCCCGTGCCATGTTAACAACTGAGTTTATGACTTCAGTAGTACCTATACGACTTTCCTCTTAAACT
This sequence comes from Halocaridina rubra, assembly GCA_037179515.1. Classification (NCBI taxonomy): domain Eukaryota; kingdom Metazoa; phylum Arthropoda; class Malacostraca; order Decapoda; family Atyidae; genus Halocaridina; species Halocaridina rubra. The sequence continues at coordinate 2,051 of JAXCGZ010017145.1, read as the reverse complement.
TCTAGCCTATTCTGGTTCCTTGGTGGGTTATATACAACAGTTATTATAATGCTCTCTGACCCAGTATTTATGCGAGCAACAAGGAATTCCTTGAACTCACTTTCTATTGCCAAGTTTATTTCTTCACCTTGAATCCTTTCACATATGAGCAGTGCTATTCCTCCACCAGTTCTCTCAGATCTTTCAACCCTTAATATTCTGAAGCCCTTAGGAAAAACTGTGACACTGTTTATGTCCTCACTCAACTTAGCCTCTGTAATTGCTACTATATCTGCCTTGCTGTTGTAAATCCTATCTTTTAATTCTACTGCCAAACCAGCTAATCCATCAGCATTTGTGTATAACAATCTTAATGAGGCCCCATCCCCTGATCTTCTGTCATTATCTTCTTTATCTCTCCTTTGTCTGTGTGTGTGTGTGTGTGTGTGTGTGTGTGTGTTAATAATTCACATTTAATTTGGTTGATTAAATTTGTTTTCCCTCGTCTATCGAGGTTGTGTTGGGTTTCCAAATTTAGGGATAAGCTACAGAAGGTTTTGTTACACTGCATATCTTAGACTGGCACAGATTCAGAAGCCACTCGGCTCATTTTTTGACAAAAGGATGTCAAAGAAAAGTACTGCAGGATGTATTTTTCCCACAAGGTATGGTGCATATCCAGGTGGTTACAATCCAGACTATCCAGATGATCTTGCCTACAATGAAAACGGAGGATTGGGACTACTCCCAGGATACATTGTGGATACACATTACTCTGCCAGAGGAAGAGAAGGAAGGTAGTTGTGAAATGCATTTTACTAATCATATTTAATCAGGTTTTAATACCACAACTGTACCAATTGACATTTGACTAATTTTGATTTACACACATTTTAAGCTGCACAAGAAGATAGTTTAGACCATTCAATACTGATACCCCTAGCAGATAGCAATATAAGCATGAACCTTTAACACAAATACGAATGTGCTAGAAAACTTGCCAGTAAATTTCTTTAATTATGAAAAGAAACTAAAACATATGATTATGATTTATTACTTATTTAAGCATTCAAGATATAATAAACGTAATTAATTATTTTATAATTAGTAATTGAGATCCCTTACTCGTTGAACGTGAAAGACATTAGAAAAATAACATGCAAAGCACTTGACATACTTATAATCCGATTGGTAACATTATGCTTCAACAGATTATAAACCAAACACATACTGTATATAGGCCTGAGAAGAACAGAAAGATGCAGCCGACGCTCTTGGCCTATTTCTTACTTCAAACCCTTCAAATTACTCTTATTCTGTGTTTTCCCCTCTTGGTGAATCTGACCGCTCTGTAATCTCAATCTCTTTTTTCTTAGCTCCCCCTCCACCAATCCCTCCTACTCAGCGCAGCCTCTGGCACTTTGAGCACACCCAACGTGAGGATTTCTGTAACTTCCTCTTTGACTTCTCATGGGATGACTACTGCTTTCGGTTCCACAACCCTGATCAGGTAGCCCTAAAAGTTGCCGAGATCACAACCTCAGGAATGGAGGCGTACTTCCCCTCCTCTTTGAAGACTTTTTCTCCCCCTAATCCTTGCTTTGATTGTGCCTGCTCCATGGCTATTAAGGCCAGGAATCGGGCACACCAACCATATTAAGCCTCTCCTGAAGTAACTCGTTCTGCTTTTATTGTACCTATGAATTGCTGTACTGCTCAAATTCGAGGGTCTAAGATTTCCTTATAAGAAGGAAAGTTAATGACCTTAAATTCTCTCCCACTGACAAATATTTCTGATCCTTAGCCAAAACCTCCCCAAAAACTTCTGTAACTCAAGCTTTTCCACTTTCATTTGTTTTGATGGTTCTATAGCTTGTTCTCCCACTGACAAGACCACTCTCTTTGGCTCTCATTTTTCTGCCAACTCTTCCTTAAACGATTCCAGTGCACCTGTCACTTAGTCTAGCCTGCTGGCTAGTACAGTGGTAACGCGCTGGCTTCGCATTCACGAGGTCGAAAGATCGGTCCCCGTCCAAGACCGAGAGTTTAAGCTGTTTACTGGCAGGAACTGC
>JAXCGZ010017144.1:115000-122253 GCA_037179515.1 Halocaridina rubra | reverse complement strand
GTATGCAGCAATCTACTATCTTCCCATATTTCTCACAAAAGATGTCATACATTTCTTGTACAGATTTGTTGTAAAATAAGGTTCTCCAGTCAATAACTGCAAAAAGCTCATTCATTTTGATGTAATCTCCTTTCGGATAGTTCCTCCTCATGTCCTCAGTGCCTCTACTCTCAGGAAGAATGTCTTCAATGATATACTCCATCAACAACACACAGTGGTCACTCTTTCCAATTGGTGGTTCATACTCAATATTTTCAATATCCAACACATTATCTGTGAACACCAGATCAAGTAGTGATGGCTCATCCCCACCCCTGGCTCTTGTTGGTTCCATTACATGTTGGTGTAGGAAATTCCCTTGTACGCAATCTAGGAATCTTGCCCCAAAGGAGTCCTCACCACTGTGTGGGTCAAGATTTATCCAATCTATCTCTTTATGATTAAAGTCTCCCATAATCAAAATCCTACATTTTTTCTCCCGTGCCATGTTAACAACTGAGTTTATGACTTCAATCGTACCTATATGACTTTCCTCATAAATTTCAAGCCTATTTTGGTTCCTTGGTGGGTTGTATACAACAGTTATTATAATGCTCTCTGACCCAGTATTTATGTGAGCAACAAGAAATTCCCTGAACTCACTTTCTATAGCCAAGTTTATCTCTTCAACTTGAATCCTCTCACTTATGAGCAGTGCTATCCCTCCACCAGTCCTCTCAGATCTTTCGACCCTTAGTATTCTGAAGCCCTTAGGAAAAACTGTGACACTGTTTATGTCCTCACTCAACTTAGTCTCTGTAATTGCTACTATATCTGCCTTACTGTTGTGAATCCTATCTTTTAATTCTACTGCCTTACCAGCTAATCCATCAGCATTTGTGTATAACAATCTTAATGAGGCCCCATCCCCTGATCTTCTGTCATTATCTTCTTTATCTCCCCTTTGTCTGGAAGTATTCCGTAACGAAAATTTTTCTTCTCTTCTTCATTTCTTTCATCATTTAACCTTCTTGCCTCTTGCAACAAGTTTTTGATCTTTCCCATCTCTTCCTGTGTTCTGTATCGTCTAATGAACACTTCTTTGCATTCTTGAAGGTCTTTTAGACTTTTTTTTCTCAACAATATTTCCCTACATGTCTCCCCTCTCTCAAAGGTTACTTTTGTTGGTCTCGGCTTTCCTTCCCTCGAATATTTACCTAGTTGGTGTATGTTTACAATATCCTCAGGACCACATACTACTCCAAGCTTTCTTATCAGGTCTACAACGTTAGCTTTATTTTCTTCAAGTCTCCCCTGCCATGTTGGCTCCTGGGATTCACTTATGCCTGAGATTACCACTGTCTTCTCCTTATCAAGTGCCTGTCTGATGAGTGGGTTTGCCCTTTCCATCACAACGTCTTTCATTTTTTCGATTACTGTCTCTTTATAGTCAACTGTTTGTATGTTTTCCAGTGCCACCACCTTTACAGCCTCTTTTACTGCCACATTCCCCTTTAGTGCATCAGCAAAAGGACGTTTTCATGGCATCATTTTCCATATTCAGCTCCTGGAACTCTTTTCTGAACTGTTCAATGTTTTCCTTAATCTGAACATTCCAAGCAGCAATCTCGTCTCTCTCAGAAGATAGCAGTGAACTAACATCTAATTCCTTTAGGTTGTCATTTAGCTGTTTGTTTTTATCTTCTTGATTAGAAATTCTAGATTCTAGTTGACTCTTTTCCCCTTCCAGCTTCTTTATTCTTTTTTCTAGTTCCTTTCTCTCCTGCCCTTGTGCTTTATTTGCTTCCTCCAAAGATCTTATTTGTTCTCTGAGTGTTTCATTCTCTTTCATTTCTCCATCCATATTCCGAATTTTATCATCAAGGCTTGTAACCATTTCCTCTAACTTCTTGATTCTCTGTTTAAGTCCTCTGATGACTACCCCTTCTCCCGACCCATGGGTGGGAGAGGTTTGGGACAGAGATGGCTTCATTTTTATGTTCTCCCTCTCACAGAATATAGAAAGAAGACGAGAAAGAGGAAAAAAAAAAGAAAAGAGAAAAACTTCTAATTTACCTTCACACAGAATTTTTATATCTCCATATAAGTGCTATTTAGTGACTCAGTTTGTATCCTTTCTGGTAACACACATCTTAACTTAAAAACTTGACCATGGTAATTTAAGTATAAAAAGAAAAAGAAAAACAAAAGTCAAACCTGAAGGAAAATTCGAATTTGTGTTCGAGGTGGCACCCACCTGTTTCTGTTATATATTCTTCCTAACTGATAAACTGACTTGCTAACCAAGATATGTTATCACGGGATTTAGACTTTACATTTAACTCAATATATATACAAAATAACAAAATAGCAAACGAGAAAGCTAAAAGAAAAGCAAAAAAAATGAAGAAAATAGGACTGCTGTACTACTTGGCAACTTAACTCAGTACTGTTGACAGGTGGGTATTTGGTAATTTTTTTTTCTTTTATTATTCAATTTTTTCGTGTATCAAACTAACTAACTAGTTAATATAAATGGGAAGGATACTGTTTTTAACAATATATAGAACCACAGGATCAGGTAAAACGGCTTAAGAGCTTTCCCCAGTTTACACAAAAAATTAGGTAATGTGGTGTGAGGCTCCACGTCTGGCAACTCTTCTAGATTTCCCTCAAGGCAGAAACTGGACGGCAGCTTCTCTCTCTTCCTCACGAAAAAGTTCTCAATTTTTTTCCTTTAATATGAACAGTCTCGTCTTACAACAAATATTAGTTTTTGTACTCACAATACTCTGCAGGATTTCAGATTTTTGGAAATTATGGTAAAGTTTTCCACTAAGCACTTTAGTCACTCGAAACAGTTTAAAATTTAAGAGGAGCAATTCCGTGTGTCACTGAACGCGCCGTGTGATTACCTAATTGTGATTACCTAATTGTGTTTACGGGAAAGAGCCCAAAGCTCGTATCTTCCCGTCTCCTGATCGGTTCCATTTTTAGACTTAGTGATACTTATCATACCTGTCCTTAAAACTATGGATTGAGGTAGCATTAACTACCTCCTCGCTTAGCGAATTCCAATTATCAACTACTCTTACACTGAAAAAGTATTTCCTTACATCCTGCAAACAAGTTTTCTTCCGAAGCTTCAAACTATGACCTCTAGTTCTAGAGCCAGCCATATCGAAATATCGATCCCTATCCACTCTATCATAACCATGAAGGAATTTAAAGACTGTCACCATATCCCCCCTTACTCTTCTAGCTTCGAGTGATGGCAAGTCTAATTCCCTCAGCCTCTCATCATAACCGAGATTGCGTATTTCTGGCACCAGTTTCGTGGCATGTCTTTGAACTTTTTCAAGCTTAGCTATGTGCTTTTTCAAGTGCGGATTCCAAAAGGGGGCTGCATATTCGAGTTTTGGCCTCACATAGGTTACATAAATATTTCTGAACATTTCCTTGTCCATGTGCCTGAAGGCTACCCTTACATTTGATAAGAATGCATATGCTGCCCTTACTACGCCATTTATATGTATTTCTGGAGACAAATCTGCCAATATGTTTACTCCTAGATCTCTCTCATTTTCTGTCTCCTGAAGTTGTACTCCAGCCACCGAGTAGTCAAGCTTGGGCCTTCTTGCACTTGTACCCATTCTCATTACCTTACATTTTGAGGTATTGAATTTCATTAGCCACTTTTCTGACCACTCATGCAGATTATTTAGATCCTCCTGAAGTTCTCTACCATTGTTCTCGTTTTTTACTTTCTTCACAATCTTTGCATCATCTGCAAACATATTCATGAATGAATTTGTGTGTGTGTGTGTGTGTGTGTGTGCGTGCGCGCGTGTGTATGTGTGTAATAGACAACAGTAGCTTCTGTTATTTCCTAGACCCTGCTTAATCCGCAGGTGTAATGAGTACATCAGTGGATATTATAAGCCAGTGAAGGTACTAAATACACCGTGAGTTCAGGCATTAAACTGAGAGAGAGAGAGAGAGAGAGAGAGAGAGAGAGAGAGAGAGAGAGAGAGAGAGAGAGAGAGAGAGAGAGAGAGAGAGAGAGAGAGAGAGAGGAGAGAGAGAGAGAATTTCATTTATGTAATAAAATCATTTGTATGAAAATTTAACACCGAAAAAAGGGGGGGGAAGAGGTCTCGCACTTTAAGAACCAACTCAACGGCAAGGTGAGTGAGTGAGTGAGAGTGGGAATTATAATTTGTTAATGAGGAATACACGTGAGTCAGCCTAAGGTGGGTGAATCAGAGGTGCTTTAAACTTATTGATCATCTCCACCACCTCTTCTCCACTACCTCCTCCTTTTTCTTCTTCCTTCTCTTTCGACAATCATCTCTACATGTGCAAATATCCACCCTATAACTCACTGCATGCTAAGAATAAGCATATTCAATATTCTTATCATCATCATTATTATTATTATTATTATTATTATTATTATTATTAAAATCAATATCTAAGTATCACGAGTTTTTTATTATTATAATTATTATTATCAGCATCATTATTATTATTATTATTATTATTATTATTATTATTATTAATAATAATAATAATATCTAAGTATCACGAGTTGTTCATTATTATCATCATTATCATAATCATCATTATCATCATTATTATTAAGGTTATTGTTATTATTATTATTATTATTATTATTATTATTATTATTATTATTAATATTCAAATCAATATCTAAGAATCACGAGTTTTTTATTATTATAATTATTATTATCATCATCATTTCTATTATTATTATTATTATTATTATTATTATTATTATTATTATTATTATTATTAATAATAATAATAATAATATCTAAGTATCACGAGTTGTTCATTATTATCATCATTATCATAATCATCATTATCATCATTATTATTATGGTTATTGTTATTATTATTATTATTATTATTATTATTATTATTATTATTATTAAAACCAATATCTAAGTATCACGAGTTTTTTATTATTATCATTATTATTATCATCATCATCTTTATCATTATTATTATTATTATTATTATTATTATTATTATTATTATCATCATCATCATTAAAGTCTACCTGCAAGTTTGAAGGGTCTAAGCAAAGGAATCTTTCAAACAGAGAGAGAAACATTTGGAAGAAATCTCTGCATCTCAAGTTATAAATTAAATATGACATAAATGACAAACGACTTGTGCCAAAGAGTTCCACTTGTCTCCCTAATCAAGAAAAAAATGAACAGGTTAATGGGAAAGGGGAGAGAGAGAGAGAGAGAGAGAGAGAGAGAGAGAGAGAGAGAGAGAGAGAGAGAGAGAGAGAGAGAGAGAGAGAGAGAGAGAGAGAGAGAGAGAGAGAGAGAGAGAGAGAGAGAGAGAGAGAATAAGAGTCAAACAAGCTCGAGTCATTGTGGACGACTCGACTTGACTATGGGTTTCGCATGATGGGTCTTCGAATATGCAATGGGAACATTTCTTGAGTCTTTCAATATAACACGATTCAAATGACAGATGAAACGACTTGACTCGATAGGATTTGGGCTGATGCAGTCTTTATGATATACATATTCTTTGTGTCCAAATTTTATTCAAACTGACTCGAGTCAAATGACTCTGACTCCACTTGACTCAATTTGCTTTCCGTGAACGCAGCCTAAATATGTAACAATAACTCTTTTCGTCTCTGTGGTAACGCGCTGGCTTCGCATTTACGAGGTCGAAAGATCGGTTCCCGTCCAAGAACGAGAGTTTAAGCTGTTTCCTGGCAGGTACTGCTGTGGTTGGGCACCACAGTGGGGGGTAGGGGCTTGCCCCGGCTGACGAATACCCATTGTATAATGGAAATAAAGGTTTAAAAGAGTCCATTGATACTGATGCCTCGACTCGACTCGAACCGTCTGTCGCGAACGCAGCTTTAATATATGCTGAGTCACAGCATTCTTATTCTTGTCTTATTTATTATTTATACTGCTCTCTCTCTCTCTCTCTCTCTTCCTACCGACCTACCTACCTACCTTACTTATCTACCTATCTATCGATTAATATATCGCGTACTTATCTGTCTATCGAGCTACCATGTATATGGCAACCCATCTCACGATTCCTTATCAAGCTATTTCTCTCTCTCTCTCTCTCTCTCTCTCTCTCTATATATATATATATATATATATATATATATATATATATATATATATATATATATATATATATCTATATTATATATACATATATATATAAATACATCTATCTATATATCTATCTATCTGTCTGTCTGTCTGTTTATTTGTCTGTCTATCTATCTATCTTTCTGTCTATCTATCTATCTATCTGTCTCTGTCTATATATTTATCTATCTATCTGTCTCTGTCTATATATTTATCTATCTATCTATCTATCTATCAATCAGTCTGTCTATATATATCTATCAATCTATTCATTTATTGATTAGAAAAGCGCAATTTGATAGGCCACAACGTGTATTTGTCATCTTTAACAGCTTACAAAACAAACACGAAAAGAACTCAAGTAAATGAAAAAAAAATGAAATAAAAATCTTAGCAAACTATAATAATAACAATCCACATTGCAACACACGAACATGTGTAACCGGCTATGAACACTTGTACGAAACCAGACATGTGTTCATGATAATAACACACAATACTGAAACACACTTTGGCAAACGATATGGATATGCACTAAGTAATATTCATTAATGAATATGAAGCAAAAAAAAAGCCCATAAATCAATGATGGATTCGGTTTTACGTCACGAACTCCCTTTTTCTACTAAGGGCTAGGACGGTTACCTTCTTACGAAGGACTTGTTTTGGCAGATGTAATCGTTACCCTGAGTGTATGCCCTTAATAACCTCAGTCCGTGACGGGGCGCGAACCCTCGACCTGCCGCCTCAGAGTCACAGACGTTACCATTTTGCCACGGAGAAAAAAAGGCCCATAAATAAAACACAACAAGAAGCGAAGATGAACTATATATTACGACAGGACTCCAGTCCTCATCAGCCATACACAGAACCGCGTCAGATGCGTTTATGAAATCCATATTTGCGTGTGTCTAGCTAACTAACAATATGGTATCCCAGGTTTACACTGTTTAAGAAATCGGGTCAAGAAGTCCGCCTCCATGTTGACCTGCGTGTCATAAAACTGGACGCAATGAGAAGGAGCGAAGAGGACTGGGAAATCTTCCCAATTCGCACCAACCGCCCGTTGCAGTACTACAGCTGAATGATCTTGTGGACTTAAATAAG